>MDKI01022324.1:0-16809 GCA_005239505.1 Nicotiana paniculata | reverse complement strand
AATTTTTAAAGCGGGGCGGGGCGGGGCGGGTTGTGGGTTTAATGCGAAGCACTTTGAATTTTATTTTTTTGAAACAAAGCAATTATTTCAACCGTAATTTCATATTTTTCTTCACTAACATGAATACAATTTTGATTTATAATTAAATAATTTGCATAAGTCTCACCAAAATAAAATTACAAAAGTCAATATTCACTTATATCAAACTATGAGCAACATACAATATATAATTTTAAAACAAAGGTAAAAATATTCTCTGCTATGACGCATTACAAGGAATGACAGTGTAATGAACATGTTTTTAGAAAACCAATGATTAAAAATAGAAACAAAACACAAAATTAGAGAAAAAAGAAGAAGAAAAAAATTAAGTGGGGTGGATGGGACGGGTTGAAAACTGAAAAAAACAACTATGCGGGTGGGGCGGATTGACATTTTTATGGGTTTTACCAAACACGCCCTGCCCCATTGCCATCCTTATATGCAAGAATTTTGGCCATTTTCTTCCACTTCATGGATACTTCAGTCGGGTCACTGTTACCAGTCGGGAGGAACCGTCGGGCAGCGGGGAATTCACAAGAATGGGAATGGGCCTGGAGACGCAATTTGCTTCACCCTATATTGGGCCATCAACACATCTTGGAAACCAAATCTTTCATGAGTTTACGGAACAAGCTTGGACCAAGACTTCTATAGGTGATTGACAGGAATGGTCCGTTAGGGTTGGTCTTAGCGAATGTCCCTAAAATTTGTGGTATTTAAAAGTAAAAATGATACTGTATAGCCACCCTAAAAATAATAATCGAAAAAGTATATAATTTTTGTATATATTTTGTATAGTTATATATGTTATATACAAAAATTATACAAATTTGATACACTTTTTCGGTTACCGGATGTGAATAGTTTCTGGCGCGGACTAAAAGTGATAATGCCCCTTATTTAAAAAGGGTGAATGATACAGTTACCCACAAAAATAATATTATTTATCCTTACCCACCCATTTATTTTTCTACCCATTAAACTAATTACATGTCCTACCCATAGTAATTTTTGTGGGGAATTTTCTTTTTTTTTCTCCAATTCTTTTTTTATTTCTATGATCCTTTTTTTTCTCCTTTTTTCTATCTTTTCTCCTTTTATTTTTTCTCGTTTTCTTTTTATTTTTTTCTTATTTATATTTTTCAATTCATTTATTTTTTCCCAAATCGTATTATTGCTATTTTTACCATAACTTATTTCACACTGAATTTTGATTCTTTTATTTATTTTTCTTTAATTCTTGTTCCTTTTCTAATTCCATTTAACTCTATTTTTTCTTTTATTTTCTTTGTTTCTTGTTACTTTTCTAATTTCATTTAACTTATTTTTTTATATTATTTTCCCTTTCATAATCTAATTTCATTTACTGTATTCACTATTTTTTATTATTCTTATTTTTATACAATTAGAAAAAATAAATAGATAGTAAATATTTATTCACCTTTTTAAAAATATAGCTAGTATAATATACCTTTGGTCTTTTTCTTATTTTTTAAATTCAATTATTAAACTGAAATAATATTAGTTGCCACTTGATCTAATTCACTGAATATCACACTGACTGCTGATGAGCACCATAAATTTCATAATCAGATTCTAAGAATCAATACGTTATTGCCATGAAAACTTTGATCTCCTTCCTACAAATATCAGTACACATTCTACCATTAACAGTAACACAACCAGTTATGGAGCAAGAAAATATAATCTACGACCACCAAATCTCTATATATACTAGTTAGAATAGAAATGATAATGAAATATTAGAATATGCAATAAAAGTATAAGTAGCAAAAAAGACGTGTAGTACCATATGATACCAATATGGTATACATGTGTACCAACAGAATATATGATTGTTCTAGAATATTGCTATAACTATCTGCGACTATACTACTATACTAAAACATTAATGGATGCAATAAAAGTATGAGAAAATTATATTCCCATTGCAAACTAAATATTCGCAGAGCAACTTGCTCATTTCGTATACTAACAGGGTATATAGTTGTATGAAATCGTTTCAACAATTGTCTATAACTATAAAAACTATTATATAATATACATAATCTATGTCCATCGGCACAAAAAAATTTCAGCAATGCAAATCATGTTCATATAAATAATTTCATAATAGAATTCACTTATAAATGCAGGTAAAACAACCAAAAAATATTCAAACTACCATATGATACCAATATGGTATATAACTATACCAACATAGTATACAATTTTACTTGTTAATTTCCTGCAACTATATGACTATACTACTTTACATAACACACATGCATAAAGAGAAAAATAAAAAAATAGTGTACCGCATATTAATATAATAAAGTATTTCAAGATATTATACTATATTACTATTATTAAAAGAAAATCAAATAATGTACCAATTAAATGCAACTAAACAATCAAAAAATGATTCAACTAGCATATGATACCAACATAGTATGTACTATACTAATAGGGTATGTAGTTGTACGGGGGCGTTCCAACAACTGCATATAGCTATAAAAACTGTTACATAATACAAAAAATCTATGTCCATAGGTACAAGAAAATCCAACACAACAAAACATGATCACATAAATCATTTTAGAATAGAATTCACTTAAAAATTTAGCTAAAACAACCAAAAAAATATCCCAACTACCATATGATACCAATATGACATATAATTATACCAACAGGATATACAGTTCTAATATTAATTCCAGAAAACTATATATGACTATACTACTATACATAATACACATGCATAAAGAGAAAATAATGTACACATCTTAATATAATAACATATTTCAAGATATTGTACAATAATACTATTATTTAAAGCAAACACATAAAGAAGAAATCAAAATGATTACATAATACACATGCATAAATGAAAATTAAAAACATTCAAGATACTGTACTATTCTACTATTACTAAAGAAAAATCAAATAGTGTGCCCATTAAATAAAGCTAATGCAACCAAAAAATATTCCAACTAACATATGATACCAATATAGTACATAACTATACCAACAGGGTATAAAATTGTACGCAAAGAGTTTAAAAAAGATTTTTTAAATTTAATTATTAAACTGAAATAATATCAGTTATCAATAAAGTTTCAAAAAATTCTAAAAGGACCTAATTGTAAGTTACATTATACAGTATACCATAATAGTATATCATTAGAATAAATTGTATACTAATGATATACAATATATCATTTTGGTATACAGTATAAATTCTTCTTCGCCAGTTCAACACAATAAATTGTACACTATTGAATTAACCAAAATGGCTTATAATATATTATTTTGTATACAGAATATTGGTTCATTCCTTCAAAAAAATTAGTAGTATATTATTGTAGTTAATTATCTTGAATTAATTATTGTATACCAATACAATATACAATATACCATTTTGGTATACAATACAAATCTGTCTTTTTTGATAGTTCAACTCAATTTCAATCCAAAATTTAAAAATCTACTCTAAAATCTCCACCTAACTGACTTAGAATATAGCCACATCCTCCAATTAATATTTTGAACATATCTGGTCAGTGTCAGATCAAAATAACCACAAACTCAACAAACCCAATTTACGAGTTTCAAGCTTCAAGGTCCTCCAATGGTAGATTAATGTTTTACAAAAGTCAGAAGTCTTGGAATTCAACTCATAAAATAAAACAGAACGAAAAAAGATTTGCATTTCAATTTTCCCTTCGAGCTGGGTAAAAATGTAAGGCAAATTAAAAGGGAAAAGGCAAGTGAATTTACGGGTAATAAGTTTAGATTTCCTAGGTAGGAGTTGAAATTAATTTCCAAATGGGAAAATCCGGGTAAATATTTTGGGAGTGATAGGCATTTAGTGTTATTTCCTCATTAAAAAATAACTTTTGGACCCACACATAATTATTGCTCTCCAGGATTTTTTTACAGGATTGGTAGAGTTTATTCTATTTTTACTCGATCTATCTGTTAAGTTTTACTCTACCTATCTGTCAAGTTGTTTATCAAAATCTATCCGGTTGGCATTATTTTTCTCTTCAAAGACTTTTTTTTAGCAAATATACCACTAGACTAGATGCCTAGTGGCTAATATATATATAATAATCCAAAAACAGGAATCCAATGTTTACAATTTGTCCAATACCAAATCTAAAGTATGTAAAGCTACAACTAGCTATACTATGTAATCTAATTATTACAATAGATAGAATAACCAAATTCCACAATAAGGTGTTGAGTGTATCCACAAGCTAAGCATAACAACCCAAATGTAGCACCTCCAAAGCTCTCACCGGGCGCCAAGTTTACATTCCAAAGGACAAGGAAAATGTGAATCTCCATGCAACATCAACAACTTCTGAGGATGACCAAGTAACCAGACAATATACAATTTCAATGCATATAAGTATAACAATCCAACCTCTGATTAACAATATAGAACATGATATGCCTCTCTTCCCTATGTCAATGACAAGTGCAAATCTGACCCAGAAACACACATGAGGATTGCTCCTATCTTCTGGATCAAGGGATGATCCATGAGCTTCCTATAGGAGCATGTATATAGAAAGCATTCCTGCACTGAGAACAACCAATATGCACTGTAACAACACCTCCATACTGCGCATGTTAACACACCAATACCATTGGAAAATGTCATTACAATGCATCAATAAGTAATAGTGAACCATAGCATATGAAAAACTATTGGATTCCAACTTAAGTAAAACATGCTTCCAGTATAACATACTTAGGACATATAATGACCTAAAGCTGGACCCTAAAGCTTGATGTGCTTTTTTTGATGAAAAATACACTGCCTCCTTTTGTTAATGTTTCCATATACCTTAATAGCATCAACAGAATGAGCATGATCGCATGCTAATACCACTGGAAAATGCCCTATCAAAATGCAAAAAACAAACAGCTGTAACCACAAGCAAGAACAAGCAGTAACAAAGAAAACATACTCATCAGTCTGGAGCTTTCTTTTTAGCAATCCAAACCCTAAGATTATGAATCGGAGACTTGTCAAGATTGATTAGTCTCCTCCCTGCACTTGGCAGTTTAGAGAAGGTGTGAAACTGGATTGTACTTGCAAAAGAGAACACAAGGTTAGATAAAAGATCTTCCACATTGTTGCCCTCCCTTAATACATGATGGAATATCACATTGAAGTTTTCCTTCATCTCCTTGATTCTATTAAACTCAGCCATAATGCACCAAGGGGGATCATATCCGGTCAAATATAGGGTATGCTAGACAACCATACACCTGGTTTTTGCCAAGAAGTGCAATGTCTTATTAATCTCATGAATGACTATTTGAATTGACACTGAACCTCCATTCCTATTTTTGTTTCTCATCTTCCAAAGTTCTCAGGTGATGATTACAGGTGCTGCTTGATATAGAGGCTTCAGCCTGGGAAAAAAATCATGATTCCACCATGCCCTAATCACTTGATATGCCTGCACCAGTGGAACAGTGATCCCAACATCATTTAGAAAGGTCCGCCACACCTTATTTGAAGTAAAACCATTCAAGAAGAGATGATTATAAGACTCCTCTTGTGGTGCTATTTAGCACTAACACCTGGACATATAAATGTAACCTTGCCTTCTCCAAATGTCATATGTAGCTAGTTTAAATCTCCATAACCTATAGAGAAAGAAAGAAATCTTGAACGACAGTCCCTTTATCCACATATTTTTGAATCCAGGATTAGGATTTGCCCTATGCCTTACAAGATGCCAAGCACTACTCACAATAAACCTACCAGAAGCTAGGCCGCTAAGGCCTATCCTAGAATCCATCACTTTCTTCAAACTGTACCCGTTTCTTGATGTGATCTACTATGTCTTCTGGAAATTATTGGTCAATAAACTCCTCATTCCAACCATCTTCTTGCCTCAGTTCAACCACCTAGTATAAATCCTCATTAATGTGAAAATATGGAGGCACTATGTGATACAAAGATCCTAGACCTGTCCAATTTTCATGACAACCATTAGTGGTTCCAACCTTCATCTCCCACCAAATCTCATGCTCCACTTCCTGTCTAGCATTCAACATTTGCTTCCAAATATGTGATCCTTTCCTAAACTGCACCACGTAGGCAACTCTTTTTTGCAGTATTTATTCCGCATGAAATTTGACCACAAAAACTTTGTGGTCCTAAACCTCCCCCACATCTTTGGAAACAGTGCTTTGGAGACATCAAACAATGATCTGAAACCCAACCCTCCTTCCTCATTTGGAAGACACAACTTTTGCCATGATGCCCAACGCCTGCTTCTCCCTTCTTCCTTTGTACTCCAAAAGTACAAACATTTTATGCAAATGTTATATCATATTATTAGGTGGATCCAGTACCGAGGACATGTGTATATGCATACTTTAAAGAACACTACTTATCAAAGTAGCCTTGCCTCCAAAAGATAACAACTTCCCTTTCCATGAGTGTAACTTAGCCTTCACTTTTTTTAATAAAATCACCATAATAGTCCTTACTCCTCCTGATATAGAATATAGGGCATCCTAGATAAGTAAAAGGAAATTCACCTCTAGTGAAGCCTGTGATATCCCCAGCTGTTTGGAACAAAGCATTGGCTACCTTCGAGTGCATATAATATGAGTTCTTAGCCTTATTGATCAACTGCCCTGAAATCTTCTCATAGTATTCAACACTTTTATGATCTTCTTCAAATATTCTGTATGAGCTGATGCAAATATGATGGTGTGATCAACATATGCAAGATGATTCAAGGGGTCAGTCCACTTTGGCATCCCAAAACCTACAAATGATTTGTCATTAAACGACTTATTCAATGACATAGATAGAACCTTAGTAGATAAGATGAACAAGGTAGGAGACAATGAATCTCCTTGCTTCACACCTCTAGAGGATTTGAAGAATCTTGAAGACTGGCTATTCACCAACACATAATTTCTAATTATTGGACAATAAACTCCATATCATGTTGATGTAGTATTCATCAAATCCCCTTTTCCTCGACACATATAACAAAAACTTCCAGGAAACCCTATCATATGCCTTAGTCATATCAAGTTTTATGACTACATTAGCAGGCTTGGCCCTCAATCTATTATCAATAACAATCTCTTGAGTTAGTAGGATGTTCTCAAAGATACTTCTACCTTTCACAAATCCGGATTGGTTGTTTGTTATTAATGAAGGCATAAATTTCTCCAGTCTATCATGCAACACTCTTGACAACACTTTGTTAATGAAATTACTCAAGCTTATAGGCCTCAAATCTGAGAAAGTTTGAACCATATGCTTCTTTGGAAGAAGCACTAGGTTATTGTGAGTAATAAATTTAGGCAATGTAGCCCCCCATAGAAGTGTAGCACCATATCATTAATGTCTTTTCCAATGATATCCTAGCACTCTTGATAAATAGTACCAGTGAATCCATCTGGACCACTAGCACTTTCTCCACTAAGTTCAAACAAAGCTTGTGTCACTTTTTCCATCGTAGGATATCTACTAAGTTCAAGGTTCTGTTCCTTTTTCACCATGGCAGGAACATTAGCTAATAGAGAGAAATCTGCAGGATCTTCCTCATATGTGAAATGCCTCTCATAGAACTCCATAACAGCCTTAGCCAAAGCCTCTTGATCTTTAACCCATGCTCCATTGCTGTCTTGAATCCTCTTCAGTTGTAGCTTCTTCCTCTTGCCATTTACATGGTTGTGAAAAATTCTAGTGTTCCTGTATCCTTTAGTTAACCATGTCATACTAGCCTTCTGCTTCAAATACTACACTTCAATGCTAGGTAACTCTTCAATTCGACTTGAGCTTTTTGTAAGACCATTCTATTCTCCACAGTTGGATCTTTTTCAAATAGCATCTTCTTCACCCTTACAATATCTTCCTTGAGTTGCAAGTTGCTTGAAAATATCTCCATAGGTATCCTTACTCCATTTAGACAATGCAGCCTTCACCCTCTTCAACTTCTGTTTGAACATGAGGAAAGGATCACTAAGGAAGTTTGCAAACCAATTCAGCCTCACAACCTCTTTAAAATTCTCATGCTTAGTCTAGAAATTAAGAACTTAAAAGGCTTAATATAGTTAGACCTTTGTCCACCACAACTCATCAACAAAGGAGCATGATCCGAGCCATTTCTGATGAGGTGTTCAACTTTAATAGTAGGAAACAAATTCTAGAAAGGTAATTTCACAAGGATTCTGTCAAACCTCTTGAAAATACATTCTACATTTGGCCTTCCATTCCAGCAAGTGAAGGGACTGCCCTTGTAGCCTAGATTAAATAGCCCACTTGACTTCACACAAAATGCAAGGTATTTATACTCAGGAGGATGGACTGGAAGCCCACCTATTGTCTCATCTTCATAAAGCAACACATTAAAATCTCTACCTACCATCCAAGGAAAATCCATATCACTTGCAAGATAATAAAGATTATCCCACAATTCTAATCTCTAATGAAGAACATTAAGCATATACAAAAGTATACATAATGTATTGTCCAATGTACCGATGATACAATTTTATAGTAACCTGCTGATGAATGTCCATCACTAGCTCCCATACTACTGTAGTATTAAAAACAACCAGATCTTCCCATTTATATTAGCAAAAAATAGCCTCCATATTGAGCCTTCTTCTATATCTTTGAATGTGTCTAGAATTCTGAAATGGCTCCATCAAAGAAACCACAAAGAATCCAAATTCCCTTTGCATATTCATCACCCTCTGGAAGGCCTATTTATTCTTCACAGATCTTATATTCCATATCGAAGCTTTGATCATCATTTGATCTGTGATACTTCCCTCTTAGGCAAAATTCTTTTAGGTTGTTGTACTTGTTTATGTTGTCCTTGATTCTTTCCTTTCTTTCCACTCTTGTCTCTAACTCTAGGAGAAAGATCTACCTCCTTGGCTACTGCCTTAAAGTTGCCAGCAGCAGAATCATCTTCACCTTCATCCTCAAGCTACCCTTGCTCTAACACTGTATTCTGAATGTCCATAGACACCACATTGTGAGTGATCATGTCATGTAGAATCTGATTAGGTGACGTTAATGACACATTGATCTGAATCTGCATTAGTTGCCCAGCTCCTGAAGCACAAGTTACTGGAACTGCCTCAATTGCACATGAAACTTTAGGAACAATAGCTTGATCAATTTTCTCATGAGGTATCACTTGCCTATTCTGCTCTTTATCACCAATATCCTCATGAATAGCCCTGAATTGAAACTCATAAACAGACCCTAGACTAGGGTTCAGTGTTGCACCGATTGAAGAATTTACTGTTCTATCGAGATCAACTATCTTACCAGGAGCCGTTTGATGCCCTGACCCCACTAAATCATCTAAGACCCTTGTATGAGTGTTTTCAATAGGTCCTACCCCTAATTCATCAATCGCTTGAGTTGCAGCTATAGAAGAAACCTACCCAATTATGCTAGGGGTTACTGTTCCATTGCTTTTATTCATCACTGTAGCTTCTCCACCTGCACCCTCATTAATTCTAGCTGCTATAGGTGACCCATTACCTGCTTCAATTGACCCTGCTGTGTGTTGGTTGTTTGTAAAATATCAACCACCCTAGTTTCCTGCATATTAGGGTTTCATGTAGCAAGGTCTTCACAACCACCTTGTTTCTTTGCATGTTTATTGCCAGTTAGGGCATTATTTTTTGCATTCTTTTCAGCTTTGTTGTTGATGTACATCTCCTCTAATTCTTCCCCATGACGCTTTTCTATCACTTGTAGCTTCAGTAGCTCCCAATCCACTTGAATTATCATCTATTATTAGTGAGGGTATCTCTTGGCATGAATAATTTGTGGTAACATTGATTTCTTCATGAGCAGCTCCAAACCTTCAAGCAACCCAGTCAATTGTTCTTTCCCTTATTATATCCACCTCATTCCCAGTATCCTTAGGATTAAGGCTTGAAACAACTGCCTCCTAATGAATCCCTTCTCCAGTAGGATTTGTAGTACCTTCCTTAGCCGCTAAACTAATCCCAGTTTCCATAGGATTAGAGCTGGAATCTCCAGCATTTTTCAAATGATTCTTCTCCTTTGCTTTGTTGGATTCGTTTTCCAGTTCCTTCTTTTACTTTTTCTTGCCCTTATCATCTCCTTTTCCATAGGAGATTCTCAACATTGGTTGGTCAATTTCTTCAACTTCTAAAGCAACAAATTTAGTTTTTGTTGAAACTCCTTGCTCCTTGCCCTTATTCTCCACATTGATCACCTCTTTACCAATTTTTTATTCAATAATGTGGTCTCTTTAGTCTTGTTGATATTTATTCTTCCTCATTTGCATCCATTCTTGTCTAGCATTAAGTGGTTTCCCTAGTAATTTACCACTGGTTCGAATTTTTTTAGTAGTTGCTACAATACCAACTTGCTCCTTTACCTTGCCCTCATCAACTACAGCTTCTTCAAATTTTCTGAGCTCAGGATTAACTACTCAGCACTTGCTCTCCTTATGCCCTTTCTTTTTATAAGTTCTACAATATTTAGTCATGTAGTCATACCTAATTTTAATCCACTTTGATTCTTCAGGTCCAACCTCATCCTTATCCTCTGCAATTTTGATTCTTTGAGGAAGATTTGATAATAAATTTACTTCCACCTTAACCTTAGCACAACTAGGTCATGTTCCATTTTGTGTAGCAAAATCAACATGTAAAGGTGTTCCAACTGCCCTAGCCAAAGAAAATACGAAGTCCTTACTAAAGAAGTTGGGAGGAAAGTCTTGAAAGGATATCATGCTATGGCTACATGAGTTTCTTCCTCAGGTTTTCATCATGGATTCCACTTGGTGCATCTCATCTGCTACCTATCTCCTTGAACTTTTAAATAAAAGGATGGCTTTGAAAATAAGTGAATGTAATCCTCCATTAATGAAATCTTAATAAGAACATGACTATCCTCGATCAAACCAATAGAATAAGGACCCTTCAGTTCACATTGAATTGGTATTGCCTTGCGTAATTCTTGAATAACTGGTTTGCCATAGGAAAACTTGCCAAGAACAGCCAACTATAATCCTTGTTGGGCAATGGATTGCTTCACTTCATCCTTCTTCCAACATACAATGGGCTTTCTGTGAAGATACTCGATTGGTTTTAGGGCTACGTGAGTCGACGACTACAGGGTGGCATTTAATGATGTAGGTTTAACTAATTGTGCATAGTTTTGGATTGTTTTTGGGATCGTAGATGTTTGGAGTGGATTAACTAGAGGAGGCTGGCCAGTAGCCAAAGAGTCCATTAATGGCTTCGCGATATGTACGTGCACAGTCGTCTCTTTTCTCCAATCGCCAAATCTAGGGTTATTGAATTTCTTCCATTAACGACCAATTTTGACCCTCCCCTTCTCTTCATAGAATTTTACCAAATTGGTAGAGTTTAAGCTTATTTACTCCTACCTACCTATTAAGTTATCCATCAAAGTCAACCCGATTGGCATACTTTTTTGGGCTGTTTTAACAAAGTGTTCTTCAAATTTTGCAGTTTCAATTTCGATCAAACTGCCTGAATCTGCTCCAAATGATCTCAAATTTGAAATAAATCTTCTAAGTACCAACACAAATAATCCTCAATCACCTATTTAGTCAAATGACACCAAATTAGAAAGACCCACTTTATCTTCTTTAACACTTTTTAAGGTCCAACAATAGAGTTTTGAGTTTCTTTTAACAGTATATCGCTAAATGAGTATTTGACCTAAAAATTTAAAAATAAGTTATCAACATTTGAATGATTTTAGTAATAATGGAATATTAACCTTCTAATTTCCACCACTAAACAAAAATTCAAGATTTAAATATTGAATAACTATGGAGTTCAAAAGAAAAACGGGGCCATTTCTCTAAGATCACAAAAAGCGAGATATTCTGCCAAGATGATACTGTATAGCCCCGTATATTTTTAGGCTTGAAATTTTAACAATGAAGATCTTAATGTCATAAATAAGATGCTCGATTGGTATAAGAACCTACACAATCTAGATAAAGTAGTTGCAAATATGCCTATAACACATGGTGATTAGAAGTGGTTTATAATTAATTGAAGCATGTCACTGTGTATATTATATGAATTAATAGTGGTGTGAAATGATAAATTGATAAAAACCCAAAAAAAAAAAATTAGAAAATGAAAATTAACAAAAAGAGAATTGGACTAATCACCTGGACTAAGTATAGTCATCTGATACATATAGAATGGAAATTTCAAAGAAAAGGCTTTACAATGAAATATTAGGAATTTGGTAATGTGATTCTCATTTTGGCCAAAGCTTAAGGGCAACAGAAAGTTTTTCCTTTTCACTGCTTCCCTTTTTTCACTGACAAACAAACTGTAAGAAAATTCCTTCTTCCTTTTAGTTTTTCTTCACTTTTATCATATTAAATTGTCTATTCAATTACTGAGATGAGTTATTGTAGTTGTAAACACGAGTTAGGCTTTGAGTGGTAAAGGGAAAAATTGATAATGAGGGTTTAAATTAGTGAAAAATATGAAATCTTTGATTGAATATTATACTGTATTATTGATAATCTTATTAAGGATGATTTTACCCAATATATTGTAAAAGAATGAAGTGGGTAAGTTTTGTTCCCACGTAATAGAGGAAAAACTCACATTTTCGAGGATTTGAACCAATGTCCCTATGTTAATGGGAAGAAAGTTGCAAGCTTTAGGCATGTATTGATGTAAGTTGAACCGGTTTATCATGTAAATTGTGAAATTGGGGTCCATGATTGCTTGAAGGAGGTGTGAAGTGGAAGTTAAGCTTCTCGTCTTGAGATGAGTTGAGTCTTATTCTCCTAGTAGGGAACTTTATTATAACCCATGTGCTCCATGTGTTTGATAAATCTAATCCATGTCTCCTTGTGCTCCAGTATTCAGTTCAGGTTATTCTTATTCACTACGACTTTATATGCGATAGAGTTACATGTTTATGCGTATTTGTGTGCCTTTGTTTTTGATATTTACATTTAGTGATGTATTCAGTTCTAGTATTTATTTATAAATTAATGTGATCACATTGAAGGGAGAGTTAGCGGACCTCCCCTTGCGTGAGTTCCACAAGGCCAAGGTTAGCTACCCCACGCTCGTAGGGGATATTGTTTGCTGGGAAGATAGGCCGACACTCCCTCATGCATGTTGCTAGATCTCACGTACGTAAGTCCACTATGTGTAACTCGATTTCTATTACAATATTGATACTACCTTGTAGTTCCACTTTTAGTTATGTTTTTGCAGGATCAACCTACAGTTTTAGACTTTAGTTTGTTATCAATTTTCAGCTCTTATACTGCTTACATGCTTTCTGTGGACGTATTTCTTTCTTGTTATGTTTACCCCAGAAGGTCTCACTCCGCCTTCTTAGGAGGTAGCCCATGAGACTTGCTGGGTATCCCATTATGATACTTAGTTCGCGAAGGCCTACTTCTTTTCTTTTCTTAGATGCAGATACGACTAGTCACGTTCCAGGCACTACAAGATAGGACTAGCTTTCAGCCCAACACTTTCCCACTTCTCTTCTCTGTGGGAAATCAGACTTAGTATTTGTTTATATTTTCTTAGAGTTCGGGGTATACCCTAAAGACATATATGCTTAATATTCGTAGAGGCTCGTAACTTAGTCTAATGGGTATTATACAGTTTGTACTCTCAGTTGGGTATTTTATTGAGATTTGTGACTTTGATCTCAGTCCAAATTTAGTATTTTTAGTTAGTAATTATGCCATGGAATCATTTTGGATTACTTCAGTTATCATGATTCTTAGTAAAACTTAGTTAAGGGTTCACTTTGCAGGTTGCTTAGGTCGGGTTTCAATCACGCCCCATCTTAGCTTTTGGGGCGTGACAAATTGGTATCAGAGCCAAGTTTAGGGAGTCCTAGAAAGTCATGAGACGTGTTTGGTAGAGTATCACTTATGCGTATGTTGTGCACCATACTTGTATCTGGGAGGTTGCAGGGCATGTTAAGAAATTTTTTTTCTTTGATTTTTATATCGTGTGTTAGATTTTAATGTTTTAGAATTCTAACAATTCTTTATCTCTCGTTTAAGTACAAAATGGTTAGAACCAGATCAACTTCATCCTCTGCTGCTAATAGTGTTGGGAGACCAACTGTTAATCATCAAAAAGCTCCACCAGAGGTGCAGACTGCACTAGTGGCACCGGTTGCAGTTAGAGGATGTGGCAGAGGCAGAGGTAGAGGTAGAGGTTGAAATGCCATAGGTAATCAGGATCGTGGCAGGACTGATAGACAAGAACATGCTCTGCCTCAGCAGGTTGATAATGATCAAGTGGAAGTCACAACCCCTCCTAACCCACTCAGGGCGAATCAACCATAGTAACATGATGATCAAATTGATAGAATTTTGGATTTTCTAGTATCTCTAGCCCCTCCGGCTGGTGGTCAGGTTGCACCTGTTCATGATCCTCATCAGGGCCCTCATGATTCAGGCCCCACCTGGGGTACCACTACCAGTTGTCCCTACAAATGTTGCCCAGCCAGTGCAGTTACCAACAGGGTGAATTGATCTACATGCCTTTCCGAGATTAAACCCTCCTACTTATAATGGTATAGACAAGCCAAATGAGCCAATGTTATTTTTGGAAGAGAAATAGGAAATGTTTATTTCTTTGGGTAGCCTCGAATCACAAGGCACATAGTTAATTGGATTTGGTTGAAAGGTGCAACAGGGAAATTGTGTAGAGGTTATAAGAAGGCCAGAGTTATACATTAACTCCACTTACTTGGTCATAGTTTAAAGAAGCTTTCATGGCCAAGTTTTTGCCTAGCAGTCGGGTGGATGAGCTCCAGCGTCAGTTCGAACATCTTAAACAGGGTACCATGTTAGTAACTAAATATGAGATGTAATTCACAAACTTGGCAGAGTATGCACCTAGTTTGATACCAACAAAGAGAGAATAAGTTAGAAGGTTCATTGAGGTCTTGAATCCGCATTCGGATAAAGATCTGACTTCACATTAGGATGACAAGACTTACCTTCTGGTTGTTAATATTGCTATGCGCAAATAGGCTTTTGATAAAATTTCCAGAGAAGCTAGAGAGAATGGCTAGAAGGCTAGAACCACATGTAGTTATAGTGGACTTTCAGTTGGGGGAAAGAAATTGTATCATTTAGCTCAGAGTCAGTTAGTAGCTCACTCATCTCCTTATCCAGCTCCATTAAGACAAGGCCAGTAGAGTAAGGGTCAGGCCTATCTGGCCCACAGTTCAACAAGTCAAAATCAGACTCGGTTCTCCTATCCTATTTGTTCCACATGCAATAAAAAAATATTGAGCTATGCCTTTTGGTTAAGAGAGGATGTTATCAATGATATGACCCATGTCACCTTATGAAATATTGTCCACGACTCAGGCATGCTCGAGGGAAGGCTCCAGCAACTCAGACAATATCCACGGGTAATTCATTAGTAGCACCTCCTCCAGTTCGAGCACCTAATACTCAGGTTGAGCGTGGTGGAAATAGAGGTGGACCTTGGGGAGGAGGCGGACCAACCAGACTCTATGCAATTCTAGACAGGCAGAATGCTGAGGCGTCTAACAAAGTCATTACAAGTATTCTCTCAGTTTGTGGTCGCCTTACTTGTGTATTAGTTGATCCTGGTTCAATCTTCTCGTATGTGCCTTCTTATTTTTGTGTCAATTTTGGGAAAGCACCAGAATAGTTAGGGGTTATGTTCGAGGTTTCCACACTCATAGAGAAACTGTTAAAGTTGACTATATATTCTAAGAATGCATCATCACAGTTCAGGGCCAAGAAACATTAGTCGATTTAAACTTGTTATATATGGTTGACTTTGATATCATAGCTGACATGGACTGGTTATACTCTTGTCATGCTATAGTTGATTTCCACGCGAAGACAGTTAAATTACAATTTATTGGGGAAGATTCAGTTATAATTAGAGGTGAAGTGGGTACGCCTGTGTCACGCCCCAAACCTGGGGAGGCGTGGCTGGCACCTGGTGCTGCACTGGCCTGAGCGAACCACTCTGTAACTCATGATCATTCGACCAAAACTAGAACATACATAGGTCGAGTTAGCTGAACTCATTCCTTTTGTAACTTTCATGGGCTCTCATGGCCACAACTTATAATGCACAACTGTAAGTGGGAAAACACAGTATCAATGAACCATCTTTCTTAAAACACGAATATATATGGGCCTTCAATGTCACCCCCCGAAATCCCACCATCGGGCCGTGATGGCGTCTAACGTTGAACCCGCTAGACAAGCCAACATGTATAGATAAACTAGCATATTAACATCAATTTAATAGGATAAACTAAACGGTTCACAATTTAACAACGGAAATAAATATGGTTTCAAGATAAATAAGGGCAACATAATAAAACAACGCGTAAATTTTCCCAAAACCTGGAGTCACAAACTCACGAACTGTCTGTAAGAGTGATAAATACAAGTCTGAAAAAAGAATACATAGCTGTCTCTGAAACTAGAGGAAAAATAAGACAAAAGTGAAGACAAAGGGATGGAAGAGACGTCAAGGCCCACGAACGCCATCGGGTATACCTTGAAGCCTCTAGGATAAGCTGGAAGACACTCCCACTAATGATGTCCTCTGGGTTCGGCTGCGTAATCTGCACAATATAAAGAAGTGCAGGTGTAGCATCAGACTGACCCCATGTACTGAGTAAGTGCCAAGCCTAACCTCGGCGAAGTAGTGACGAGGCTAAGACAC
>MDKI01235935.1:0-10189 GCA_005239505.1 Nicotiana paniculata | reverse complement strand
AAATGGGAGCGCGTCACTATGGACTTCGTGGTTGGGTTGCCTCGGACTTCGCGGAAGGTTGACTCGATTTGGGTCATTATGGATAGATTGACCAAATCGGTGCATTTCATTCCAGTAGCTACTACTTATAGTTCTGAGAGGTTAGCTCAGATCTACATTTGGGAGATAGTCCGGTTGCACGGTGTACCGGTTTCCACTATATCAGATCGAGGTCCTCATTTCACCTCGTATTTCTGGAGAGCATTGCATAGTGAGATGGGCACCCAGATAGATCTCAGCACAATATTTCACCCTCAGACTGATGGTCAGTCGGAGCATACAGTTAAGATATTGGAGGACATGCTCAGGGCATGCATGATTGATTTCGGGGGTCAGTGGAACCAGTTCTAGCCTTTGGCTGAGTTTTCTTACAATAATAGTTACCAGTCCAGCATCGAGATGGCCCCATTTGAGGCTTTGTATGGCCGGCGATGTCGTTCCCCTATCGGGTGGTTTGAGTCTGGTGAGGCTAAGTTATATGGTACCGACCTAGTGAGGGATGCTTTGGAGAGGGTGAAGTTGATTCAGGAGAGGCTCCGCACAGCACAGTCCAGATAGAAGAGTTACGCGGATCAGAGGGCGCGTGATGTATCATTTATGGAGGGAGACAAGGTTCTGCTAAAGGTCTCGCCGATGAAGGGTATTATGAGGTTTGGGAAGAAGGGCAAGCTGAGCCCGAGGTTTATAGGTCCCTTAGAGGTGTTGAGGCGAGTTGGGGAAGTTGCTTATGAGCTAGCCTTACCTCCCAGTTTATCAGGAGTTCATCCGGTCTTTCATGTATCCATGCTCTGGAGGTACCACGCCGACATCTCCCACGTGGTTTATTTCAGCATTATTCAGTTGGATGAGAGGTTGGGCTACGAGGAGGAGCTAGTTGCTATTATTGATAGACATGATCGCCATTTGAGGTCCAAGAGAGTTTCTGCAGTGAAGGTTCAGTGGAGGGTCCAACCAGTCGAGGAAGCGACCTGGGAGTCCGAGAAGGGCATGCGAAGCAGATATTCGCACTTATTCAACACTTCAGGTATGATTCTAGACTCGTTCGAGGACGAACGTTTGTTTAAGAGGTGGAGAATGTAACAACCCGACCGGTTGTTTTGTGTTATCGGACCCCGTTCCATAAAATTAAACTCCCCATAGCGGCTTATTATGACTTATGACTTGCGGGGACTGGTGGTTTGGGATTCAGAAGTGTTTAGGGTGCTATAGGAACACTTGGTTCCTTAAGGTTGGCCTTTAAGGCCAAGTTTGACTTCGGTTAACATTTGGGTAAACGACCTCGGAATCGAGTTTCGACGGTTCCAGTAGCTTTGTATGATAATTTCAGACTTGGGCGTATGTTCGGAAGGGGTTTTGGATGGCCCGGGAGCGTTTCGGCGCCCAATATTGAAATAAGAGTTCCTTAGGTTCCTATTGTGGTTTGAGACGTGTTTTTGAGTTATCGAGGTCCGAATGGAATTCCGAGACCGGTAATAGTTCCGTTATGTCATTTATGACTTGCCTGCAAAATTTGGTGTCATTCCGAGTAGTATAGGTCGGTTCGGCGCATTGTTAGCGATGTCAGAAAACTTAAAGTTCCTAAGTTTGGTTCTAGGGGTTTTGAGGTGTGATTTTGAGTTTTAGAGTTGTTTTGGGTGTTACAAAGGCTCGAGCGAGTCCGTATTATGATTTGGGACTTGTTGGTATATTTGGACGGGGCCCAGGTGCCTCCCGGACACCACACGAGGTCAAAAACCAGCTGAAATAGTTGTTGGTGCACCTGTTTTGGTGTGACCACAGGTGCGGTTGCCCAGTCGCAGGTGCGGGACCGCTCCTATGGTCCCATCCTCGCAGGTGCGACCCCCAGCGGACATCCCATCTCTCGCATGTGCGGACAAAGTTCTGCAGGAGCAGAGCCACAAGTGCGGTCTCCTCTCCGCAGGTGCGAGCTCAGGCCTCCTCGTCCTTTTCCGCAGGTGCGAGCCTTTGCTCGCAGGTGCGGTCCTCGAGCCGCAAGTGCAAAACCACTGTCAGGTAGTGTGTTTCTTTAAAATATAGGATTCTTCATTTTCTTACTCCATTAGAACACTTGAGAGCTTTGAAAAAGGGCTCCACGACCCAACCACTGAAAGGTAAGTAAATTCTATCCTAAAGTTGGTTAATGCATGCATTCTTAGTAGGATTTAACTACTTAATTAGTGGAAAATTTAGGAATTTGGGTAGTAACCTAGGGCCTTCAGAATTTAGAAAATTATCCGTGAATTGGCTATGAAATCATACAAAAATCATATATTAATGATTCTTAGGCTATGGGTGATTGTTTCCTTCGAGAATTTTTGGAATCCGAGCATGCGGGCCTGAGGTTGGATTTTGGTATTTCTTCAAGAATGGTGAATTTTACTAAATAATAGGCGAGTTCCATGCTTTGAATATAAATTGATATGTTTGTATAACATTTGGCTAGTTTCGAGTCCGTGGGTGTCGAGTTCGGAGTTTCGGGCGCATTCTTGACCCGAAGAGTAGGTGCGACGCGAGGTGAGTCTCCTTTCTAACCTTGTAAGGGGGAACTGTCCCCCAAGGTGATTTTAATGCTATATTTGATATTTGTGGGGATTACGTACGTACAAAGTGATGAGAGTCCATACATAGCGGCTATTACTATTATGTCCGGGTAGTTAGGCCCATATCATGCCTTATGTTTTACTTGATATGAACTATATGCTTAATAAATTAAATATTACATGCGGCTTATTTCCCTGAGGTCATGGAATTTGAGAAAACTTGTAAGGAATTGTTCACTGAAAAGTAATTTTAAAAAGGAATAACGTGTGCGCATGTGACCGCTTCGCAATTTACATTCCGCGAGCGGAGTGTGATTTCCCCCACTCTTATGGGAATGGGACGTACGCCACGGCGGATTGAGAGATGCACTTTTGGTTCGGGGCGTTCGATCCTCGGCAGTGCATAGAGAGGATTACTTTATGGCAGAGATGCACTTTTGGTTCGGCCTATTCGATCCTCGGCAGTGCATAGAGAGGATTACTTTATGGCAGAGATGCACTTTTGGTTCGGCCTATTCGATCCTCGGCAGTGCATAGATGTGAGTACTGTATGGAAAGGTGCACTTATGGTTCGAGCCGTTCGACCCTCGGCAGTGCACGGGCATGAATATCTTATGACTCCAACCGGTTGTCCTTACCCTGCATGCGCCTGATTTATTTGTTACTAAATTCATCAACATTGATTTGACATATGTTTGGGGGGGAAGGTAAAGTAGTAATTGTTTCATTCATTCCCAGTACTTCCTTGGATTCCAGTGCCTTATATATATTTATTGCTTCACTGGCTTTACATGCCTACCGTTTTCATTATATTCTGTTAAATTATATTGTTGGACCTTAGTGAGTGTCCAGTCGACCTCTCGTCACTACCTCTTTGAGGTTAGGCAGGATACTCACTGGGTACATATATATTTATGTACTCATGCTATGCTTTTATACTTAATTGTACAGGTTCTGAGGCTAGTGCATCTGGTTGTCGGACCGGAGCTTGATTTTGATTATAGACGGACCTGACTTCACGGTGAGCTGCTTTCTCCTGGCGATCTCCGGAAGCACCATGGGGTTTATTTTCCTTATTTCCCATCTATTTCCTTCAGACAGTGGGACAGTATATTATATCTTTTGTATATTCTGTTAGTATGCCCGTAGGACTTGTGACACTAGTTCCTGGCACACACGTGATAGCTATTATGGATTTCGGGTTTGTATATATATATTGGCTCACGCCTCTTCATGACTGCTTTCGATTAAAAACTAGCTAATTATCCTTGTCGATTCATGTTTTAAGTTTTAAAAACTGAGTATATGTTAAAATATTTAATCTAGTAAGAAATAACCCTTAGTAAATTGAGAGTTGGCTTGCCTGACCCCGCTGTTTGGTGCCATCACGACCTAAGTTAGGATTTTGAGTCGTGACAGTCAGTCGGAGCGTACAGTTCAGATATTAGAGGACATGCTCAGGGCTTGTGTGATTGACTTCGAAGGTCAGTAGGACCAGTTTTTGCCTTTGGCCGAGTTTGCTTACAATAATAGTTATCAGTCCAGCATTCTGATGGCATCATTTGAAGCTTTGTATGGTCGGCGAAGTCGTTCTCCTATCAGGTGGTTTGAGCCTGGCGAGGCTAAGTTATATGGCACCGACCTGGTGAGGGATACTTTGGAGAAAGTGAAGTTGATCCAGGAGAGGCTCCGCACAACACAACACAACACAGTCAAAACAGAAGAGTTACGCGGATCAGAAGGCGCGTGATGTATCATTTATGGAGGGAGACAAGGTTCTGCTAAAGGTATCGCCGATGAAGGGTATTATGAGGTTTGGGAAGAAGGGCAAGCTGAGCCCGAGGTTTATAGGTCCCTTAGAGGTGTTGAGGCGAGTTGGGGAAGTTGCTTATGAGCTAGCCTTACCTCCCAGTTTGTCAGGAGTTCATCCAGTTTTTCATGTATCCATGCTTTGGAGGTACCACACTGACTTCTCTCACGTGGTTGATTTCAGCACTATTCAGTTGGATGAGAGGATGGGCTACGAGGAGGAGTCAGTTGCTATTATTGATAGGTAGGATCGCCAGTTGAGGTCCAAGAGAGTTTCTGCTGTGAAGGTCCATTGGAGGGGCCAACCAGCCAAGGAGGCGACCTGGGAGTCCGAGGAGGGCATGCAGAGCAGATATCCACACTTATTCCGCACTTCAGGTATGATTCTAGACCCGTTCGAGGACGAACGTTTGTTTAAGAGGTGGAGAATGTAACGATCCGACCGGTCATTTTGCATTTTCGGACCCTGTTCCCCTAAATGAAACTTCCCATAGCGGCTTATTGTGTATTATGACTTCCGGTGACTGGTGGTTCGGGATTCGAAAGTGTTTAGAGTGTTATAGGAACACTTGGTTCCTTAAGGTTGGCCTTTAAGGCCAAGTTTGACTTCGGTCAATATTTTGGGTAAACGACCTCGGAATCGAGTTTCGACGGTTCTGGTAGCTTCGTATGATAATTTCGGACTTGGGCGTATGTTCGGAATGGGTTTTGGATGTCCCGGGAGCATTTCGACGCCCAATATTGAAATGAGAGTTCCTTAGGTTCCTATTGTGGTTTGGGATGTGTTTTTGAGTTATCGAGTTCCGAACGGAATTCCGAGATCGGGAATAGTTCCATTATGTCATTTACGACTTGCCTGCAAAATTTGGTGTCATTCGAGTAGTATAGGTCAGTTCGGCGCGTTGTTAGCGAAGTTAAGAAAACTTAAAATTCCTAAGTTTGGTTCTAGGGGTTTTGAGTTTTAGCTTTGTTTCGGGTGTTCCGAAGGCTAGAGCGAGTCCGTATTATGATTTGGAACTTGTTGGTATATTTGGACCGGGGCTCGGGTGGGACCAGGTACCTCCCGGACACCACACGAGGCCAAAAACCAGCTGAAATAGTTGTTGGTGCACCTGTTCTGGTGTGATCGCAGGTGTGTTGCCCAGTTGCAGGTGCGGAACCGCTCCTGCGGTCCCAGCCTCGCAAGTGCGACCCCCAGCGGGCAACCAATTTCTCGCAGGTGGGGAAAAAGTTCCGCAGGAGCGGAGCCGCGGTTGCGGTCCCCTCTCCGCAGGTGCGAGCCTAGGCTTCCTCGTCCATTTCCGCAGGTGCGAGCCTTTGCTCGCAGGTGCGGTCCTTGAGCCACAGGTGCGGAACCACTGTCAGGCAGTGTATTTCTTTAAAATACGGGATCTTCATTTTCTTCATTTCTTCCTTCATTAGAACACTTTGAGAGCTTGGAAAAAGGGCTCCACGACTCAACCACTGAAAGGTAAGTAAATTCTATCCTAAAGTTAGTTAATGCATGCATTCTTGGTAGGATTTAACTACTTAATTAGTGAAATTTTTAGGAATTTTGGGTAGTAATCTAGGGCCTTCGAGAATTCAAAAAATTACCCGTGAATTGGCTATGAAATCATACAAGAATCGTATATTAATGATCCTTAGGCTATGGGTGAGTGTTTCCTTCGAGAATTTTTGGAATCCGAGCATGCGGGTCCGAGGTTGAATTTTAGGATTTCTTCAGGAATGATGAATTTGACTTAGTAGTAGGAGTATTTCCATACTTTGAGCATAAATTGATGTATTTGTATAACATTTGCTAGTTTCGAGTCCTCGGGTGTAGAGTTCGGAGTTTCGGGCGTGTTCTTGGTCCGGGGAGTAGATTCGACACGAGGTGAGTCTCCTTTCTAACCTTGTAAGAGGGAATTGTCCCCTAGGTGCTTTGAATGACTATGTGCTAATGTTTGTGGGGGCTACGTACGCGCAAAGTGATGAGAGTCCGTACGTAGCGACTATTATTGTTATGTCCGGGTAGTTAGACTTACACCATGCCTTATGTTTTTCCTTGAAATGAACTATATGCTTAGTGAATTAATGTTACATGCGGCTTGTTTCCCTGAAATCATGGAATTTAAGTAATTTTAATTAATTGTTTATGAAAAGTAATTTATAAAGAATAAATGTGTGGATTGTGTGTGCATGTGACCGCTTTGCAAATTTACATTCCCCGAGCAGAGTGTTATTTTTCCCACTCTCATGGGAGTGGGCCGTACGCCACGGCAAGATTGAAAGATATATATTATGGTCCGGGCCATTCGACCCTCGGCAGTACACATATATGATCATTATGATGGCTCAGGCCGGTTGTCCTTATCCTGTATGCGCATGTTAAATTGTTAAGGGTTCTTTTTATGGATTTTGAGTGGTCAGATATATTTTTAAAGGAAAGAAAATAATAATGAAGTAGAAATTGTATATTTACTTCCAGTATTTATTTGAATTCCTGTTATTTTAAATGTTTACTGCTTTTATCATCCTTGTATGTATGTTACTGATATTATATCTTGCTAATCATTTTGTTGGACCTTAGTGAGTGTCAAGTCGACCTCTCGTCACTACTTCTTCGAGGTTAGGCGGGATACTCACTGGGTACATATTTGTTTATGTATTCATGCTACTCTTCTGTACTTAATTGTACAGGTTCTGAGGCTGGTGCATCTGGTTATCATACCGGAGCTCGATTCTGATCATAGTTGGACCTGACTTCACGGTGAGCTTCTTCTCCTGACGATCCTCGGCAGCACCATGGAGTTTTCTTTTGGCTTATTTCCCGTCTATTCCTTTCAGATAGTGGGATTGTATATTATATCTTTTGTATATTCTGTTAGTATGCCCGTAGGACTTGTGACACTAGTTCCTGGCACACACATGGTGGTTATTTTGGTTTGCGGGTCTGTATATATATATTGGCTCACTCCTCTTTACGACTGCATTTGGTAAAAAATGGCTTACTATCTTTTTCAATTAATGTTTTGAACTTTAAAACTTGGCACGTGTTGGGATGTTTAATCAAGCATGGAAAAAATCCTTAGTAATTTAAGTGTGGGCTTGCCTAACCCCGGTGTTGCACGCCATCACGACCTGAGTTAGTATTTTGGGTCGTGACATTTATAGTATTTCATAAACGTAATAAGTTATTGGTTGTAAAACACACATTCAGTATTAGTCAGTTTTAGACCTTTCACCTTACATTGTTACTTAATTATTTATTTTTTTCAGAATTATATGACTTAACCGTTCATTCCAATAGCTCTAAAAGAAAGATACAGTTTTTTTTAATTACTGTTAATTTGATGACTGTTTGAAAAATTATAATAAAAATATATAACGATTCCGATCATGTTAGATTTAATATTATGTCACAAAAACAACTACAATTTTTGTAAGCTTACCCCAAAGGATATGCCCTTCAAATTAATACAAAATATATATGCTTAAATATTTACGTGTGAACCAGTTTCTTCTAAAACCTATATGACGACCCTATTTATTCTAAATCTCTAAAAAAATATAATTATTTTTATTGATGGCCCTTTGAAGAATCATAATAAAAATATATTATAAATATCAGAATTTAATTACCAAAAAATAGATATATCAATCATTTTAGATTCAATATCATGTTGCATGAATTACTACAATTTTCGTAAGATTTTTTCAAAAGATATGCCCTTCAAATTAAGAAGAAATACGTGTTCTCCAATCGAAATATGTAACGATCATTTTACCTTTTAAAAATAAAATTTTGAATTGTTATAAAACTAATTATTTTCAAATATAACGACGAATGGAGTTAATCAATATTAGAATTATTTAAATACTAATTCCACTTGAATAATGATATATCGAAACTAAATACACTCTTTCAAATATAATTTTGAGTCATTCCCCGGTGTATTTTACTAGCTTACTTTAGTATTCTTTTGAGTATCTTTTCTCATTTTCAGGGCACTTTGATTTTGTGTTCATCTGAAATTCATCGATTATTAGTTGTTTTGTGAAGTTCTATCCACTATTTATCTTTTCAATAACTATGTGTACTACTAAAACTGAAAAGGTGGCATGCTAACTTTATTTATTAAAAAAATGCATAAATTTTAAGTTGAATTATTAACTGATGAGTGAGGATTTCTATGAGATATTTTTTTTCTTAATTGAGTTAGTTATACGTACAATGTCAATATTAATGACTATTGTGAGGAGCTTATACTTTTATTTCATAACTCAAACACTCATTGATATAGGATACACACGTGATGCGCGTATCCTGAATGATTTTTTTATTATATTGAACGTAAAATTCATATTGGATAAATTACAATTAAATATTTAAAACTTGGGATGACCTATTATTAAGATTTGAATCAACAACAAAAAAATCTCTTTAATGTTAAGAACAATCATAACTAATCAAAAAAGTCTTTGATTTAACTAATTTGCAAGAAATCCAAGTCATACTTTTCAAAATTTATAATATAATAGATTATAATACAGTAGTAAGAGTCAAATTGTTCAAAATACAAACACTAAAAATAATAATAATGAAAAATTAGAAAATAAAAATTTTATTATAAGTTAGTAGCCATTAATTAATTTTCTTTCTGGTCTTCGTTCAAATAAATGACAACTCCCTATACTTTCTGTACAAAGTTACTTATTTTAAAGAAAAACTTAGCATTTGATAACTTGATTTACATGTTCTTCATATACACATATTTTACTGATTGAAGTTAGTCACACGTGCAACGCACGTCCACTAAAGCTAGTTATATTAAAAGCACGAAGGTCCTTAGCGAAATGTCATTCGCCTTTTTTACCCTTTAAAAATAGAGTTTATATTGGATAAAATAGTAATTTAGTTATTTTCCTAATATGTAGGAATACTCATTTAATTATTTTTCTTATATGTAGGAATACTCATTTAATTATTTTTCTAATACTTCGGACTACAAAATCAACTAAATTTGATATATTACTTTCTTCTTTATTCGGATTACGTAAAAAAATATTTAGAACTTCAAAAATATTAACATTTTATTTTATATAAATTTTTACACTTAAATTATATATAAATGTGCAAGAAAAGGAAAGAATTAAAAATACTAGCCAAATAGGACGTAACCACTTGGTATTTAGAAGTTTACCCCTTTGGACAGATACCAAGAATTGATTAAAGAAAGATGACTTACGATGTTCTTGGAAGATAATGGAGTAACTTTTTTTTATATTTTGGCTTAGGTGAAACTATTTTATATACTAAAATACTTTGAAATATAAAAAAACTATTTTTCACTCATTTGATTTTCTTATAATTTTATAAAAGAATTTCTATTCGATAAAATATAATTATAATCGAATATTTAAAATTTGGTATGAGCTAATATTAATAATTTAAATAAATAAAATATAATTTATTTATTTTATTGATGAAAATAAATAATTAAGTATTTGGAATAGCTAATTAGAAAAAAAAAATTTCATTATTTTTCAAATTCATTCTTGGCATAAATAGATATATTTCAATAAAAAGGACCACCGATGATGAAAAAAATTATAAAAAGCCGAATTAATTATAATATAGTATTAAAAATTAACTTGGTTAAAATTAAAAATAGAAGAAATAAGAATTAAATAATAAGTATTCAAAAGTAAGTTGATATTTATTGAAAATGCCTAATTTTTTTATTTTATTTTATTTTTTTCTTTTACCTTATACTTTGGAATAATTATTTTTGTGTGTTTGTAGATTTTTAGTATTA
>ML323406.1:0-27228 GCA_005239505.1 Nicotiana paniculata | reverse complement strand
ATAATCATATATGTGCACTGTCGAGGGTCGAACGGCCCGAACCATAATTACATCTTTCAATCTTGACGTGGCGTATGGCCCGCCCCCATGAGAGTGGGGGAAATAACACTCCGCTCGTGGAATGTAAATTGCGAAGCGGTCGCATACACACACAATATTCTTCATAAATTTATTTTCCATTGAACAATTCCTTAAATTTCTCAAATTCCATGATCTCACGGAAACAAAGCCGTATTTGACATAAATTCATAAAGCATATAGTTCAATTCAAGGAAAAACACAAGGCATGGTGTAGGCCTAACTACCCGGACATAACAATAGTAGCCGCTACGTACGGACTCTAGTCACTTTGTACGTACGTAGCCCCCCTCAAACGTTAGCACATAGTAATATATATCACCTAGGAGGACAATTCCCTCTTACAAGGTTAGAAAGGAGACTCACCTCGTATCGAACCTACTCTCCAGGTCAAGAATACGCCCGTAACTCCAAACTCGTCACCTAAGGACTCGAAACTAGACAAATGTTATATAAATATATTAATTTATACTCAAAAGTATGAATTCTCCTATTTACTTAGTTATTTCACCTTACTTTGAAAAATCCTAATATACACCCCGGGCCCACATGCTCGGATTCTGGAATTTTTCGAAGGAATCAATTACATATAGCCTAAGGATCATTAATATATAATTTTTGTGTGATTTCATGGAAAATTCCTTGGTAATTCTCCCAATTTTTATATAACCTAGGTTTTTACTCTAACCCTTGAATTTCCACTAACTAATGAGTTAATCTACCTAAGAATCCATGTATTACACTAAGTTTACCGTAGGAATTACTTACCTCAAAATAGCTAGGTCGTTTGTCTCTCTTACATGCTCAAAAATCACCCCAAGGAAGAAGACGAATGCCCAAAAAAGGTTTAAGTCCCGTTTTAAAACACACCGCACAGCTTCCCCTTCTATGCAAACGCAGCAGGGGCAGTGCGTTCGCGATGAAAAAATGGACAGGGACTTATGAGGCCTTCTATGCGAACGCGGAGGGGTCTTCACAAATGTGGAGGTTAGCTAGGCTAGACCTTCACGAACGAGGAAGGTGGGCTGCGGACTCATTGGGTCAGAAGCCCAACATATCGCGATCGCGGGGCCCTTAGCTCAAATGCACAGAGTATTCACCACCCCTGCCCAGTTCCTTCTTCGCGAACGAGGTCAACCCCTCCTGCGAACGCGAAGAAGGAAACCCGACCGAGAAATTCTGGTGTTTTTCATTTAACTCTGAGGGGTACGAAAATAACCCGAGCCCGTCGGGATCCCATCCCAAGGCACTGGCAAGTCTGTATTCATCATATGGACTTGCTCGAATTTTCGAAACGTGAAAAACAACAATGAAACTAAAGATTCACCCCAAAACGAAATTGAATCAAACTTTGAACTTAGAGTTCTAGAATTCACTTTAAATGCGCCGAACCGACCAATATTACTCGGAATGACACCAAATTTTGCAAGCAACCGAACTATTCTCGGTCTCTGAATTGTGTTCGGACCTCGATAACATAAAAACACGTCCCAAACCATAATATGAACTTAAAGAAACTCTTATTTTAATATTGGGCATCGAAACGCTCCCGGGTCATCCAAAACCCATTCCGAACATACGCCTAAGTCAAAAATCATCATGCGAAGCTACAGAAATCATCGAAACTCGATTCCGAGGTCGTTTACTCAAAATGTTGACCCAAGTAAAACTTAGTCTTAATGGCCAACCTTAAGGAACCAAGTGTTCCTATATCACTCTAAACACTTCCGAATCCTGCACCACCCATCCCCGCATGTCATAAATCATAATAAGCCGCTACTGGAAGTCTCATTTAAGGGAACGGGGTCCTAATACACAAAAAAACTGGCCAGGTCGTTACATTCTCCACCTCTTAAACAAACGTTCGTCCTCGAACAAGTCTAGAATCATACCTGAAGTGCTGAATAAATGTGGATATCTACTCCGCATGTCCTCCTCGGACTCCCAGGTCGCCTCCTCGGTTGGTTGGTCCCTCCAATGGACCTTTACGGCAAAAACTCTCTTGGATCTCAACTGGCGATCGTGCCTGTCAATAATAGCAACTGGCTCCTCCTCGTGGCTCAACCTCTCATCCAACTAATAGTGCTGAAATCAACCATGTGAGAGGAGTCGGTGTGGTACCTCCGCAGCATGGATACGTGAAAGACCGGAAGAACTCTTGATAAACTGGGGGGTAAGGCAAGCTCATAAGCAACCTCCCCAACTCGCCTCAACACCTCGAAAGGACCTATAAACCTCGGGCTCAACTTTCCCTTATTCCCGAACCTCATAATGCCCTTCATCGGCGAGACCTTCAACAGAACCTTATTTCCCTCCATAAATGATACGTCACGCGCCTTCTGATCTGCGTAACTCTGCTGTCTGGACTGTGCGGTGTGGAGCCTCTCCTGAATCAGCTTCACCTTTTCCAAAGCATCCTTCACCAAGTCGGTGCCAGATAACTTAGCCTCGTCAGGCTCAAACCATCCGATAGGAGAATGACATCGAAGACCATACAAAGCCTCAAATGGATCAATCTCGATGCTGGAATGATAACTATTATCGTAATCAAACTCGGCCAAAGGCAAGAACTGGTCCCACTGACCTCCGAAGTCAATCACACATGCCCGGAGCATGTACTCCAATATCTAAATTTTACACTACGACTGACCATCAGTCTGAGGGTGAAATGCTGTGCTGAGATCTATCTGGGTACCCATCTCACTATGCAATGCTCTCCAGAAGTGCGAGGTGAACTGAGGACCTCGATCTTATATAATGGACACCGGCACACCGTGTAACCGGACTATCTCCCAAATGTAGATCGGGGCCAACCTCTCAGAAGTATATGTAGTAGCCACTGGAATGAAATGCGTTGATTTGGCCAATCTATCAACAATGACCCAAACCGCGTCAACTTTCCGCAAGGTCCGTGGCAACCCAACCACGAAGTCCATAGTGATATGTTCCCACTTCCACTCAGGAATGGGCATCTGCTGAAGTCAGCATCGTGGCCTCTGGTGCTCATACTTGACCTGCTTGCAATTAAGAAATCTGGCCACATACCCCACTATGTCATTCTTTATCCGCTTCTTCAAATCACGATACATCTTCGTAGCACCAGGATGAACAGAGTACTGTGAACTGTGTGCCTCCTCTAGAATCCTCTCTCTCAGGCTATCGACATTAGGAACACATAGACGGCCCTGAATTCTCAAAACACCATCCTCGCAAATAGTAACCTCCTTGGAACCACCCTGAACCACTGTCTCCCGTAGCTCTGCGAAGTACGGATCATCATACTGCCGAGCCTTAATATCTCCCAATAACGAAGAANCATTAGGAACACATAAACGGCCCTGAATTCTCAAAACACCATCCTCGCAAATAGTAACCTCCTTGGAACCACCCTGAACCACTGTCTCCCGTAGCTCTGCGAAGTACGGATCATCATACTGCCGAGCCTTAATATCTCCCAATAACGAAGAATGAGCAATCACATGTGCTAAAACTCGGCGAGGCTCTGAAAGGTCTAACCTCACCAGGAGATTAGCCAAGGACTGAATGTCCAAGGCCAGAGTTCTCTCCTCTACTGGAATATAAGCCAAGCTACCCATACTCTCTCCTTCCTGCTCAAGGCATTTGATACCACATTTGCCTTGCCCGGATCATAAAGAATAGTGATATCATAATCCTTCAACAACTCAAGCCATCTGCACTACCTCAAATTAATATCCCTCTGCTTGATGAAGTGCTTCAATATGGTGGTCTGTATAAACCTCACAGGACACCCCATACAAGTAGTGCCTCCAAATCTTGAGAGCATGAACAATCGCTGCCTACTCTAAATCGTGCACAAGGTAATTCTTCTCATGAACCTTCAGCTGGCACGAAGCACAGGCAATAACTCTCCCTTCCTGCATCAATACACATCCCAAATCGACGCGTGAAATGTCGCAATACACGATATACATCCCCGAACCGGAAGTCAATACCATAACTGGTGTTGATGTCAATAGTGCCTTGAGCTTTTGAAAGCTCGCCTCACACTCATCGGACCATCAGAATGGGGAATTATTCTAAGTAAATCTATTCAATGGAGCTGCAATAGAAGAGAACCCCTCCACAAATCGATGATAATAGCCTACTAGGCCCAAAAAGCTCCTGATCTCTGTAGCTGAAGTAGGACGGGACCAGCTCTGAACTACCTCAATATTCTCCAAACCAACCTTGATACCCTGTAGGGATACCACATTCCCCAAAAATGCCACGGAATCCAACCAGAACTCACACTTGGAGAACTTAGCATACAACTTATATTCTCGCAAAGTCTTGAGCACAACTCTCAAATGCTGCTCATGCTCCCCCAGGCTACGTGAGTAAATCAAAATGTGATCAATGAAGACAATGACAAAGGAATCGTAATACGGCCTGAGCACCCTGTTCATCAAGTACATAAATGTCGCTGGGGCATTAGTCAAGCTAAAGGACATTACCAGGAACTCCTAATGGACATATCTCGTACGAAAACAGTCTTCGCAACATCCGAGGCCCCAATCTTCAACTGGTGGTATCCTGATCTCAAATCAATCTTAGAAAATACCCGAGCACCCTGCAACTGGTCAAACAAATCATCGATGCGCGACAAGGGATACTTTTCCTTAATGGCGAACTTGTTCAACTGGCGGTAATCAATACACATCCGCATGGACCCATCCTTCTTCTTTACGAATAGCACTGGAGAACCCCAAGGCGATACACTCGGTCTGATAAACCCCTTAGCTAGCAACTCCTCGAGCTGCTCCTTCAACTTCTTCAACTCTTTTGGAGATATACGGTATGGGGGAATAGAAATATGTTGAGTACCTAGAGCCACATCAATACAAAAATCGATATCACGGTCTGGAAGCATGCCCGGAAGGTCTGAGAGAAATACATCAGCAAACTGTCGAACAACTGGCACTGAATCAATCACTGGAGACTCATCGGTGGTGTCCCGCACATAAGCAAGATATGCCAGACAACCCTTCTCGACCATATGTCGAGCCTTCAGGAATGAGATAACCCGGTTGGCTGCACTAACTGAGTAACCTCTCCACTCCAGTCAAGGCAACTCGGACTTGGCTAAAGTAACTGCCTTGGCATGGCAATCTAGTACGTCATGGTAAGGAGATAGCCAATTCATGCCTAAAATAACCTCAAAATCAACCATGTCAAGCAATAAGAGATCTGCTCGAGTCTCAAACCAGCAGAATGTAACCATACAGGACCGGTAAGCCCGGTCTACCACCACAAAATCCCCCATAGGAGTAGACACATATATAGGAGAACCCAAGGACTCACGAGGAACATCCAGAAAATGAGCAAATAAGGTTGAAACATAGGAATAGGTGGATCCTGGATCAAATAACACTGATGCCTCTCTACCACATACTGAAATAGTACATTTGATCACGGCGTCTGAGGCCGCTGCATCTGATCTGGCCAGAATAGCATAGAATCTAGCTGGAGCATCAGAAGACTGAGCTCCACAACAGTTTACAGGAGCTGCTTGACCTCCCTCTGACTGGCCTCCACCTCTAGGAGGACCACTGCCGACCTGTGCTCCACCTCTAGGTGGCATGACTGTTGATGCTGGACCCATAGGCTGATAACCTTGCTGCACTTCTTTGCCCCGAAGCCTGGGACAAAACCTCTTTATATGACATGGATCCCCACACTCATAAAAACCTCCAGGTACCATAGCCTGCTTCCCCAAAGAGGAACCCTGAATGGACGGAGAGCGATGTGTACTCTCTGGCATAGCACTGAAGTAGGGACTAGAGGATCTCAGATGACTGGAATAACCACTGGGTGAACTCTGAATGGCTGGAGGGCGGTAGGAACGCTCTGACATGGCGCTGAAATGAGGCCTCGCTGGGACACCTTGGGGAGGTGGTGGGGGTGATGAATATGAAGGCCTGCTGGGCTGACGACTACCAAACTGACCTCTGCCCCTAACTGGGGCACCTCTGAAATCTCTGGAGAATCTAGCCCTCTTGTCCTGCTGTCTCTACTCCCTACTCTTCAACCGATTCCCCTCGATCCTGCAGGCAATCTCCACCTCGAGATGACAAGAAGTACCCATCTCTACCTCTCGGGACATGGTGGCCCTAATACCTAGATGCAACCCAGCCACAAATTCCGCACTCTCTCAGCATCAGTACGTAATATCATGAGTGCATGTCGAGACAACTCTGAGAATCTAGCTTCATAATTTGTCACTAACATCTGTCACTGCTCCAGCTGCTCAAGCTGATATCGCAGCTCTTCCCTCTCAGAGGGTAGGATATATCTTTCTAGAAACATCTGAGTGAACTGCTCCCAAGTGACATGAGGAGAATCTGCTGGCCTGCTGAGAATATAAGTTTGCCACCATCTGCGAGCTCTACCCTCCAATTGAAAGGTAGTGAAATCCACTCCATGGGACTCTAGTATCCTCACGTTGTGCAGCCTGTCCGTCCACCTGTCAACAAAATCCTGGGCATCCTCACCCTCCCCCGACCTCTGCCACGGCCTCGGACAACGGGGGTAGCGGCCCCTCTCGGGTACGGAACATCGGATGCACGCGTCCTCACCATCTGTGAGAGAATAGAAGAATGAGATTTAGTAAACCATCGACTGCACGACAGAATAAGAATAAGGAGAGGTTTCCTAACACCCTATAGCCTCCCGAAGATAATTACAGACGGCAATATACCGATCCGCAAGACTCTACTAGGTTTTCCCATGACTTGTGAGACCTACGGGAATACCAAAAGAATATACAAAAGATATAATATAACTATCCTATTGTCTGGAAGAAATAGACGGTAATAAAAAAAGAAACCCTATGGTGCTGCCGAGGATCGTCAGGAGAAGCAGCTCGCCGTAAAGTCAAGTCCAATCTATACTCAAAATCGAACTCCGGTCTGGNAGCTCCGGTCTGATAACCAGATGCACCAGCCTCAAAACCTGTACAATTAAGTACAGGAGCATAGCATGAGTACATAAACAAATATGTACCCAGTGAGTATCCCGCCTAACCTCGAAGAAGTAGTGATGAGAGGTCGAGTTGACACTCACTATGGTCCAACAAAATGATTAGCAAGATATAATATCAGTAAAAAACATACAAGGATGATAAAATCAGTAAACATTTAAAATAACAGTAATTCAAATAAATACTGGAAGTAATTATACAATTTCTACTTCATTATTCCTTTCTTTCTTTTAAAAATATATCTGACCACTCAAAATCCATAAAAAGAATCCTTAACAATTTAACATGCGCATACAGGGTAAGGACAACCGGCCTGAGCCATCATAATGATCATATATGTGCACTGCCGAGGGTGGAACGGCCCGAACCATAATATATATATCTTTCAATCTCGCCGTGGTGTATGGCCCGCTCCCATGAGAGTGGAGGAAATAACACTGCGCTCGCGGAATATAAATTGCGAAGCGGTCACATGCACACACAATCCACACATTTATTATTTTTAAATTACATTTCGTGAACAATTCCTCAAAATTACTTAAATTCCATGATCTCAGGGAAACAAGCTGCATGTAAGATTAATTTACTAAGCATATAGTTCATTTCAAGGAAAACATAAGGCATGGTTTAGGCCTAACTACCCGGACATAACAATAATAGTCTCTACGTACGGACTCTCATCACTTTACGCATACGTAGCCCCCACAAACATTAGCACATAGTCATTTAAAGCACCTAGGGGGACAATTCCCTCTTACAAGGTTAGAAAGGAGACTCACCTCGTGTCGAACCTACTCTCCGGGTCAAGAACGTGCCCGAAACTTCGAACTCTACGTCCGAGGACTCGAAACTAGCCAAATGTTATACAAATACATCAATTTATGCTCAAAGTATGAAAATCCTCCTACTACTAAATCAAATTCATCATTCTTGAAGGAATCCTAAAATCCAACCCAGGGGCCCGCTTGCTCGGATTCCAAAATATTTTGAAGGAAACACTCACCCATAGCCTAAGGATCATTAATATACGATTTTTGTATGATTTCATAGCCAATTCACGGGTAATTTTCTAAATTATCGAAGGCCCTAGGTTACTACCCAAATTCCTAAATTTTCACTAATTCCAAGATGAAAAGAATACCGAGAACTGTGTGCCTCCTCTAGAATCCTCTCCCTCACGCCATCAACATTAGGAACACATAAGCGGCCCTGAAGTCTCAGAACACCATCCACACCAATAGTAACCTCCTTCGCCATACCTTGAATCACTGTCTCGCGTAGCTCTTCCAAACACGGATCATCATACTGCCGAGCCTTAATCTCTTCCAATAACAATGACTGAGAAACCACATGTGCAAGAACTCGACGAGGCTCTGAAAGGTCTAATTTCACCAGGCGATTAGCCAAGGACTGAATGTCCAAGGCTAAAGGTCTCTCCTCTGCTGCAATATAAGCCAAGCTACCCATACTCTCTGCCTTCCTGCTCAAAGCATCTGCTACCACATTTTCCTTGAGCGGATGATAAATAATTGTGATATCATAATCCTCCAACAACTCAATCCATCTGCGCTACCTCAAATTAAGATCTCTCTGCTTGAACAAGTGCTTCAAGCTGCGGTGGTCTGTATAAACCTCACAGGACACCCCATACAAGTAGTGCCTCCAAATCTTAAGAGCATGCACAATCGCCGCCAACTCTAAATCTTGCACAGGTTAATTCTTCTCATGAACCTTCAGCTGGGCGAAGCATAAGCAAGAACTCTCCCTTCCTGCATCAACACACATCCCAACCCAACGGGTGAAGCGTCGCAATACACTATATACATCCCCGAACCGGAAGGTAATACCAGAACTGGTGCTGAGGTCAATGTTGTCTTGAGCTTCTAAAAGCTCGCCTCACACTCGTCGGATCATCTAAACGGGGCATTCTTCCGAGTCAATCTAGTCAATGGAGATGCAATAGAAAAGAACCCCTCTACAAATCGGCGATAATAGTCTGCTAATCCCCAAAAAGATCCTGATCTCTGTAGCTGAAATAGGGCGCGACCAACTCTGAACCGCCTCAACCTTCTGAGGATCAACCTTGATACCCTCTCTGGATACCACATGCCCCAAGAATGCCACGGAATCCAACCAGAACTCACACTTGGAGAACTTAGCATATAGCTTCTGTTCTCGCAAAGTCTGGAGCACAACTCTCAAATGTTGCTCGTGCTCCCCCAGGCTATGTGAATAAATCAAGATGTCATCAATGAAGACAATGACAAATAAATCAATATACGGCCTGAACACCCTATTATATATCAAGTCCATAAATGTTGATGGGGCATTAGTCAAGCCAAAGGACATCACCAGGAACTCATAATGGCCATATCTTGTACAAAAAGCAGTCGTCGAAACATCTGAGGCCCGAATCTTCAACAGATGATATCCCGATCTCAAATCAATCTTAAAAAACACCTGAGCACCCTGCAACTGGTCAAAAAAATCATCGATGTGCGGCAAAGGATACTTGTGCTTAATGGTGACCCTGTTCAACTGGCGGTAATCAATACACGTATGCATGGACCCATCCTTCTTCTTCATGAATAGAACTAGAGCACCCCACGGCGATACACTCGGTCTGATGAAACCCTTAGTCAACAACTCCTCAAGCTGCTCCTTCAACTCTTTTGGAGCCATACGGTACGGAGGAACAGATATAAGTTGGGTGCCTGTAGCTAAATCAATGCAGTAATCAATATCACGATCTGGAGGCATACCAGGAAGGTCTGAAGGAAATACATCAGCAAACTCTCGAACAGATGGTACTGAATCAATCGTCGGAGACTCAATGGTGGTGTCCCGCGCATAAGCGAGGTAGGCTAGACAACCCTTCTCGACTATATGTCAAGCCTTTAGAAATGAAATAACCCGGCTGGCTGAACTAACTGAGGAACCTCTCCACTCCAGCCTAGGCGACTCTGGCATGGCTAAAGTAACTGTCTTGGCATGGAAATCTAGTACGGCATGATAAGGATATAGCCAATCCATGCCTAAAATAATCTCGAAATAAACCATGTCGAGCAATAAGAGATCTGCTCGAGTCTCGAACCCGCAAAATGTAACCATACAGGACCGGTAACCCGGTCTACCACCACAGAATCGCCCACAGGAGTGGACACACATATAGGAGAACCCAAGGACTCACAAGAGACATCCATAAAATGAGAAAATAAGACCGAAACATACGAATAAGTGGATCCTGGATCAAATAACATTGATGCCTCTCTACCACATACTGTAATAATACATGTGATCATGGCGTCTGAGGCCACTACATCTAATATGGTAGGGATAGCATAGAATCTAGCTGGAGCACTGGAAGACTGAGCCCCTCCATAATGAACAGGAGCCGGCTGACCTCCCCCTGACTGGCCTCCACCTTTAGGATGACCCCTGCCGACCTGTCCCCCACCTCTAGGTGGCCTGACGGCTAGTGCTGGACCCATAGGCTGATAATCCTGCTGCACCGCTCTGCCCCGAAGCCTGGGACAATGCCTCTTCATATGACCTGGATCCCCACACTCATAACAACCTCCGTGTATCATAGCCTTATGCCGAAGAGGAACCCTGAACGGCCGGAGAGCGATGTGTACTCTCCAGCATAGCACTGAAGTAGGGACTGGGAATCTCGGATAACTGGAATAACCACTAGGTGAACTCTGAATGGATGGAGGGCAGTAGGAACGCTCTGGCATAGCGCTGAAATAAGACCTCTATGGAACACCTCAGAGAGGTGGTGGGGGTGCTGAATATGGAGGCTTGCTAGGCTAACCTCTACCGAACTGACCTCTGCCCCTAACTGGGGCACCTCTGAAATCCCCAGAGAATCTGGCTCTCTTGTCCTGCTAACCCTGCTCTCTGCCTCTCGATCGATAGCCCTCAATCCGACGAGCTATCTCGACCACCAGCTGATATGGAGTCCTTATCTCCACCTCTCGGGTCATGTTGGCCCTAATACCAGAGTGCATCCCTGCTACAAATCTCCGCACTCTCTCGGCATCAGTAGGCATTATCATAAGTGCGTGGCGAGACAACTCTGAGAATCTAGCCTCATAATCTGTCACTGACATCTTTCCATGCTCCAGCTGCTCGAACTGATATCGCAGCTCTTCCCTCTAAGAGGGTGGGATATACTTATCTTGAAACATCTGGGTGAACTGCTCCTAGATGATAGGAGGAGAATCTACTGGCCTGCTGAGAATATAGAACTTCCACCATTTGCGAGCACTGCCCTCTAGCTGAAAGGTATTGAAATCCACTCCCTGGGACTCTAATATCCTCATATTGTGCAGCATGTCCCTGCACCTGTCAACAAAATCCTGGGCATCCTCTCCTCGCTCACCTCGAAGACTGGAGGGTGCAATCGAGTCCATTTATCCAATAACTTTTGTGGATCTCCGTCCGCAGCTGGTCTGGGCTCAGGTGCTGCTGCTACAGGTTGGACCCCACCCATGGGCACTGTACCCGGGGTATGATGTAATGCTGCCGCCTGACCTACTTCCTGGGCGGTAGGATTCTAGGCCCCCCTCCGGCTGAGATGTGGCAGGATCTGCCAGAAATAAACCGGCCTGGAACATGGTGTCCATAAACCGCATCATACGGCCCATGATCTCCTGGAATCCTGGCACCGTCATAAAGTCCACTAGAGCAGGACCTGCGGGGGCACCTCACCTTGCTCCTCTATAGTAGGGTCCTCTACTGGTGGTATGACTAGAATAGCTCGGGGAAACCCTCATCCCCTACCTCGGGCCGGTACCCTCCCCCGGCCTCTACCACGGCCTCGAACAACGGGGGTAGCGGCCCCTCTCGAGTCTGGAACATCGGATGCACATGTCCTCACCGTCTGTAAGAGAATAGAAGAATGAGATTTAGTAAACCATTGACTGCACGATAGAATAAAAAATTAAGGAGAGGTTTTCCTAACACCCTATAGCCTCCCGAAAATAAGTACAGATGTCTCCATACTGATCTGCAAGGCTCTACTAGGTTTGCCCGTGACTTGTGAGACCTACGTGAACCTAGTGCTCTGATACCATGTTGTCACGACCCAAAATACTAACTCAAGTCGTGATGGCGCCCAACACCGGGGTTAGTCAAGCCCACACTTAAATTACTAAGGATTTTTCCCATACTTGATTAAACATCCCAACACGTGCCAAGTTTTAAAGTTCAAAACATTAATTAAAAAAGATAGTAAGCCATTCTTAACCAAAAGCAGTCGTAAAGAGGAGTGAGCCAATATATATATATATATACACATACACATACCCGCAAACAAAAATAACCACTACGTGTGTGCCAGGAACTAGCGTCACAAGTCCTACGGGCATACTAACAGAATATAAAAACGATATAATATACAGTCCCACTGTCAGAAAGGAATAGACGGGATATAAGCAAAAGAAAACTCCATGGTCTTGCCGAGGATTGTCAGGAGAAGCAGCTCACCGGGAAGTCAGGTCCAACTATGATCAGAATCGAGCTCCGGTCTAATAATCAGATGCACCAGCCTCAGAATCTGTACAATTAAGTACATAAGCGTAGCATGTTTATGTACCTAGTGAGTATCCCGCCTAACCTCGAAGAAGTAGCGACGAGAGGTCGACTTGAAACTCACTAAGGTCCAACAAAATTATTAGCAATATATAATATTAGTAACAGACATACAAGGATGATAAAAGCAGTTTACATTTAAAATAAAAGTATTTCAAATAAATACTGGAAGTAAATATACAATTTCTTCTTCATTATTCTTTTATTTCCTTTAAAAATATATCTGACCACTCAAAATCCTTAAAAAGAATCCTTAACAATTTAACATGCGCATACAGGGTAAGGACAACTGGCCTGAGCCATCATAATGATCATATATGTGCACTGCCGAGGGTTGAACGACCCGAACCATAATATATATATCTTTCAATCTTGTCGTAGAATACGGCCCGCTCCCATGAGAGTGGGGGAAATAACACTCCGCTCGCGAAATGTAAATTGCGAAGCGGTCACATGCACACACATTCCATACATTTATTCTTCTTAAATTACTTTTTGTGAACAATTCCTTAAAATTACTTAAATTCCATGATCTCAGGGAAACAAGCCGCATGTAACATTAATTCACTAAGAATATAGTTCATTTCAAGGAAAACATAAGGCATTGTGCAGGCCTAACTACCCGAATATAACAATAATAGTCGCTACGTACGGACGCTCATCACTTTGCACGTACGTAGCCCCCACAAACATTAGCAAATAGTCATTTAAAGCACTTCGGGGGACAGTTCCCTCTTACAATGTTAGAAAGGAGACTTACCTCGTGTCGAACCTACTCTCCGGGTCAAGAACGCGCCCGAAACTCCGTACTCTACGCTCGAGGACTTGAAACTAGCCAAATATTATGCAAATACATCAATTTATGCTCAAAGTATGGAAATCCTCCTACTACTAAGTCAAATTCATCATTCTTGAAGAAATCCTAAAATCCAACCCCGAACTCGCATGCTCGGATTCCAAAAGTTTTTGAAGGAAACACTCACCCATAGCCTAAGTGTCATTAATATACGATTTTTGTATGATTTCACAGCCAATTCACGAGTAATTTTCTAAACTCTCAAAGGCCCTAGGTTACTACCCAAATTCCTAAATTTTCACTAATTAAGTAGTTAAATTCTACTAAGAATGCATGCATTAACTTACTTTAGGATAGAATCTACTTACCTTTCAGTGGTTGGGTCGTGGAGCCCTTTTCCCAAGCTCTCAAAGTGTTCTAATGGAGGAAGAGATGAAGAAACAATGAAGAATCTCGTACTTAAGAAACACACTGCCTGACAGTGGTTCCGCACCTGCGACTCAAGGACCGCACCTGCGAGAAAAGGCTCGCACTTGCAGAAATGGACAAGTAAGCCTGGGTTCGCACCTGCGGAAAGGAGACCCCACCCGCGGCTCCTCTCCTGCGAAACTTTGTCCGCACTTGCGAAAAATGGGCTACTCGTTGGGGGTCGCACCTGCGAGGCTGGGACCACATGAATGGTCCCGCACCTGTCACTGGGCCACCACACCTACGGTCACACTAGAAAAGGTGCACCAGCAGCTATTTCAGCTGGTTTTTGGCCTCGTGTGGTCTCCGGGAGGCACCTGGGCCAACCCGAGCCCCCATCCGAATATACCAACAAGTCAAAAATAATAATACGGACTCGCTCGAGCCTTTTGAACACCCAAAAACAGCACTAAAACTCAAAATCACATCTCAAAAACCAAACTTAGGAACTTAAAATTTTCTTGACTTCGCTAACAACATGCCTAACCGACCTATACTACTCGGAATGACACCAAATTTTGCAGGCAAGTCATAAATGACATAACGGAACTATTACCGGTCTTAGTATTCCATTCGGACCTCGATAACTCAAAAACACGTCCCAAATCACATTAGGAACCTAAGGAACTCTTATTTCAATATTGGGTGCCGAAACGCTCCCGGGTCATTCAAAACCCATTCCAAACATACGCCCAAGTCCAAAATCATCATACGAAGCTACCAGAACCATCGAAACTCGATTCCGAGGTCGTTTACCAAAAATGTTGACCGAAGTCAAACTTGGCCTAAAAGTCCAACCTTAAGGAACCAAGTGTTCCTATAGCACTCTAAACACTTCTGAATCCCGAACCACCAGTCCCCTTAAGTCATAAATCACAATAAGTCACTATGACAAGTTTCATTTAGGGGAACGGGGTTCGACAACTCAAAACAACCGGTGGGTTTGTTACATAAATAATGATCATGTCCATGGACGATCGGTCGAACAAGGTACGGGACTGGTTAAAGAAGTAAGAGTGTTGAAGCAACAATTGGCAGAGATGTACCAAGCTTGGGTGAATGGACAGGCACCGCCCTCACTACTCATAGGGCCTTCGGATAATCTTCATAGTGTGTCAGTTGCAAGTCAAGTGCCCATCTCCGTAACAAGTAACCCATTCTACCAATCTGGACTTGGATTCAGTCCGAGCATTAACCTTCCCACTATCACCAATACCTCCATTCCACGTCCTCCAACTGCACCCCTCAAAAATGACCCACCTACTGTACCCATTGTCCATACCTTCACTGTCCCTCAACAAACTCTTGCTCAAAAGTCCAACAATGATCCACAACTGAATGCTCATGATGCCCAACATTACTCTCCAAAATTGACTTTCAAAGTTCCAGATTCATACAAGAATACTCCTCAGAACATGTTCCCAGTTGAGATTGAAAAGCCCGACAAGAATAGAGAACAAGAGGAAATAACCAGAACAATGAAGATCCTGGAACAAACCATGACAAACATACAGGGTTTGGGAGGCCACAAGAGTGTTTCGTTCAACGATTTATGCATGTTCCCCCATGTTCATTTGCCACCCGGTTTCAAGACCCCCAAGTTTTACAAGTATGACGGGCATGGTGATCTCGTTGCCCATTTGAAGAGGTATTGTAACCAATTAAGGGGAGCATGAGGAAAAGAAGAATTAGTCATGGATTATTTTGGGGAAAGTTTGACAGGAATTTCTTCAGAGTGGTTCATAGATCAAGACATATCTCATTGGCACGTTTGGAACGACATGGCTCAAGATTTTGTCTAACAGTTTCAGTACAATATTGATATACTTCCAGACCGGTCCTCTCTCGTCAACATAAAGAAGAAACCAACAGAAAGATTCAGGGAGTATGCAATCAAGTGGAGAGAGTAGGCTGCTAGGGTCAAACCACCAATGAAAGAGGCAGAAATGATTGACTATTTTCTCCAAGCTCAGGATCCTGATTACCTCCATTACATATTGGCCGCCATTGGTAAGCCTTTATCTGAGGAAATTAATATTGGTGATAGTTTAGAATGGCATGAAATCGGGAAAATTTGTGAGTCAAACAGCCCTTAAGGCGACCACGCAAGAAATTCAAAGCGGGTCAGGCAGTTTCATAAATCGAAAAAAGAAAGAGGAAGGATCCATGATGGCATCTGGGTTCGGGAGAGTTCAAAGAAGAATAGTTCCTTCTTATGTGCAATTCCAACAAGGACAATCCAATTTTCATCAACATTACTATCCACCTCAGGGTCCCCGGTACTCAGTTCCGCTGCAATAATACACAGTGTTTAATTCTTAGGATTATGCTAGGCCTCTCAATCACTATCAATGGCGGGCACCGATTCCACAAGGCTCTCGTCAAGTGCGCCCGAATTTTTAGGCATCGTATAATCCTCGTCCCCAAAAAGGATATGTGTGAGAGGAGGATCCAAAGAAAGAGTTCACCCAAATTGGAGAATCGTATACAAGCCTATTTCGAAAGTTGATGCAATTGAAGTTGATTGAACTTGTCATGTTGCGTTATGTGAATCCAAATTCAAAAGGTTTTTATTCCAATGCAAGATGTGAGTATCACTCTAACACCTAAGGTCATAGTACCGAAAATTATTGGACATTAAAGAAAGCCATTGAAAATTTGATTGAAGCAAAGGCAATTGTGGTAACAAATAATGAAGATACTCCTAATATCATAAACAATCTGCTCCCAACTCATGATAATACACATTTTATTGGGATGATTTGTGATGATCGGGATTATAAGCAGTCTGGAAAGACAAAGATGGTTGTTAGAACCATAGGGCAAGAACCAAAAATGATACTATGCCCTCCGAAATTGGCGTAGTTGATTGTGAAAGGTGCGAGTTCTAGTTTGAACTTGGTAGGTTCTGAAAAAATGATTCTCTATGTCCCTAGAAGCACAAAAAAGGTTGAGCTTCAATTGGGTGGGCCAAAACTTTACATCCCTGGGGGAATTTAAAAGATCGTTCCGAATAATATTTTCAGAAATATAACAGAGCCAGTTGTGATCCGACCTGTTGCACAACTCCTAGTGACAAACACAAAAACTACACCCTGGAATTATAACAAGATTGTCATGACATACAAAGGAAAAGAGGTAGTTGACGAAGAAGATGAAATGGGGGGCTTGACCCGCTCTGGAAGGTGCTACTCACCAGAGGAATTGAGAAAAGCTAAGCAAGCGAGGGAAATTCACTTGCCAATGAAAGAACCCGTTGCAGAAAAAGAAGCGGAGGAATTCCTTAAGAAGATGAAAATGCAAGACTACTCAATCATTGACAAACTAAAGAAAAACCCCGCAAAGATTTCTTTGTTATCTCTACTTTTGCACTCGGAAGAACATCATCGTGTGTTGATCAAAACTTTTAACGAGGCATGTCTCGGAAAAGACAAAGGTGAATAAACTGGAAAAAATGGCTGAAAGATTCTTTGAAGTAAATAGAATTACCTTTTAACAATGATAATTTGCCTGAGGAATGGACTGGGCACAATAGATATTTGCATCTTATGGTCAGATGTGAAGGTCATTACGTAAAGTGAGTCATGATTGTTGGAGGCTCAAGTGTAGATGTATTCCCTCTTTCTACTTTACAAGAGCTGAACATTGACACTAACATAATTCGAACTAGTAATGCCAGCATCAAAGCTTTTGATAGTTCAAGAACAAACGCTATTGGGGAAATCGAACTCACTATGACAATCGGCCCGGTTTATTTTAACATTGTCTTTCAAGGGTTAATTATGAAAACTTCCTATAATTTTTTTCTAGGAAGGACGTGGATACATATGGACAGAGCTGTACCATCCACCCTACATCAAATGGTAAAATTCGAGTATGACAGGCAAGAAATTGTTGATCATTGGGAGGAGGACTCATCTGCCTATAAAGACCTGTCCATTCCATGTATCGAGGCCAAGGAAGGATTTGAATCCCTCATATATCAAGCATTTGAGGTGATTAAGGTGCACCAAGTGGAAGAAGGAAAACCATTTCTGCATGCCCGTCTATCAGCCACATATATGATTGTAGCTTCGCTGATGTTGAGGAACAACTATGAACTGGAAAAAAGAAGGATTAGGATCCTCTGTGCAGGGAATTGTGAACCCTATTGCTCCATTTTTGAAGAAAGATACCTTTGTTTTGGGTTTTACACCAACATCAACTGACATAGGCAGAGCCAATGCCCGCAAAAATAATGATTGGAATTTGTCCAAACCAATCCCTCACATTGCATACTCTTTTGTCAAGACACAATTTGAAGAAGTACAAAATCCTTCTACTCAGGATGACATTGATGAAGTTTGACAGGGTCTTAAGGAGATGTTCTATGATATCAATATGGTTCAGATTGATGAGGGCCCTAGTCGTGCAAGTGTTCAGCTGATTGGTCTAATATCTCACTCAACACTAGGAAGCAACTCCTCTTCCCATCAAGAAGGAGTCTTGGTAGTCTGTTTTGTTGTTGTTTCTATATTTGGATTATTTTAAGGGTTGTAATCCAGATATTTTAGTTTAATTGCTTTGATTTGATGTTAATCCTTCTATCCTTTCAAATTCATAGTAAAATTATGTCTTTTCATTTCCCTAAATTTTGTAATTTCTTATCATTTTCAGTTTCGTTAATGTTGGCTTTAAAAACATGACATGCACGCGGAATTCATGCCCAGATCTTAAAAAGTTGTCTAATCTCGAAATAATGAATCAAGAAGTTGAGTATGATAAAGATGAGACCTTTAAGGAAATAAAAAGGGAATTGGATCAATTTGAGAATAAGCCTAAGCCTAACTTAAATGAAACTGAGGCAATTAACCTGGGAAGTCCTGAAGAAACCAGAGAAACAAAAATAAGCATTCATACTGAACAAAAGACAAGAGATGCCATAATTCAAGTTTTGTTCGAGTATAGAGATGTATTTGCTTGGTCGTATGATGACATGCCGGGTTTGAGTGCCGATTTAGTGGTTCATAAGCTTCCCACATATCCTAATTTTCCACCAATCCATCAAAAACAAAGGAAGTTTAAGACAGAAATGAGTGATTAGATTAAAGAAGAAATTACGAAGCAACAAAGTGCAAATGTGATAAGGGTCATCCGATACACCACATGGTTAGCAAATGTTGTGCCAGTGCCGAAGAAGGATGGGAAAATCAGAGTTTGTGTTAACTATAGGGATTTAAAATAAGCAAGTCCAAAAGACAAGTTTTTGTTGCCCAACATTCATATCTTTGTTGACAATTTGCTAGACACGAGATCCAATCTTTTGTGGATTGTTATGCCGGGTATCGCCAAATTCTGATGGATGAAGAAGATGTAGTAAAGACCACCTTCACCACTCCATGGGGAACTTATTATTGTCGGGTCATGCCATTTGGTTTGAAGAATGTAGGGGCAACTTACATGAGGGCCATGACAACTATTTTCTATGATATGATGCACAAAGAGATTGAAGTGTATGTTGATGATGTGATCATTAAGTTCAGAACACAAGATGATCATGTGCAAGACTTGAAAAAGTTCTTTGAAAGGATACGAAGGTATAATCTCAAACTCAATCCAGCCAAATGTGCATTTGGAGTTCCTTCTAGTAAACTTTTGGGTTTTATAGTTAGCCGAAGAGGCTCAAGTTAGATCCCTCCAAGATAAAGACCATTCGAGAGTTGCCTTCCCTGAAGAACAAAACAGAAGTCATGAGTTTACCCGGGAGGTTAAACTACATCAGCAGGTTCATTGTGCAGCTTACAACCACATGTGAGCCTATTTTCAAATTGTTGAAAAAGAACGTTGCTATCAAGTGGACAGATAAGTGCCAAGAAGCTTTTGATAAGATCAAAGAATATTTGTCAAATCCCCCTGTTTTGGTCCCGCCAGAACCTGGTAGGCCTCTATTTTCATATTTGTCAGTAATGGATAGTTCTGTTGGTTGTGTTCTGGGTCAACATGATGCCATAGGCAAAAAGGAACAAGCAATCTATTATTTGAGAAAAAAGTTCACTACTTATGAGGCAAAATATACTCTTTTGGAAAGAACATGTTGTTCCTTAACCTGGGTCGCTCAGAAGCTTAGGCATTATCTTTTGGCCTATACGACTTACCTCATATCCAGAATGGATCCCCTGAAATACATCTTTCTGAAGTCGATGACAACTGGTAGATTGGAAAAATGGCAAATCATGCTGACAGAGTTTGATATTGTTTATGTCACTCGTACTGCCATGAAGGCACAATCTTTGGCTGATCATCTGGAAGAAAACCGGGTTGATGATGAATATGAGTCTTTGAACACATATTTCCTAGATGAATAGGTTAATTTAATTGAAGAAATAGTCCAAGATGACAGTCAAACTTGGAAACTATACTTTGATGGGGTTGTCAACATCAAAGGCGTAGAGATTACCTTGCTATGGCGCAACTTTGTTTCATCTGTAAAAACAACACGGCAGAATATGAAGCTTGCATCATGGGTCTGAACATGGCAATAAACCTAAGTGTGCATGAACTGTTGGTGATGGGAGTTTCGGATTTTCTTATTCACCAGGTTCAAGGTGATTGGGAGACTCGAGATATCAAGCTCATTCCATATAGACAATGTATGGATGATATTAGCAAAAGGTTCAAGTCCATCGAGTGTAGGTACATTCCCAGGTTTCACAATGAATTAGTTGATGCCTTGGCCACCCTAGCCTCAATGCTTCCATATCCGGGTAATACTCACGTTGACCCATTGGAAATTCAAATTCGGGATCAACATGGTTATTGCAATACAATTGAAGCAGAACTAGATGGTGAAGCATGGTACCATAATATTAAATAGTATCTGAAAACAAGAGAATATTCGGTACATGCTAATAGGGATCAAAAGAGAACTATTAGGCGACTCTCTAATGGTTTCTTTTTGAGTGGGGAAATCCTATACAAAAGAACTCCGGATTTGAATTTGTTGAGATGTGTGGATGCCAAAGAAGCTGAAATCATTATGAATGAGGTGCATTCGGGAGTTTGTGGTCCGCACATGAATGGGTATGTTCTAGCAAAGAAAATCCTTCGGGAAGGATATTATTGGCTTAATATGGAACGAGACTTCTTTCGTTTTGTTCGCAAGTGCCATCAGTGTCAGATTCACAGTGATTTGATTCACTCGCCTCCTTCAGAGTTATATCCTATGTCATCTCCTTGGCCTTTTTTTGCTTGGGGAATGGACGTCATTGGCCCAACCGAGCCAAAAACTTCAAATGGGCACAGATTCATCTTGGTTGCAATTGATTACTTCACCAAATGGGTGGAAGCTATTACATTTAAGGCAGTCACCACGAAAGCAGTAGTAGACTTTGTTCACTCCAACATCATCTGTCGTTTTGGTATTCCAAAAATCACTATCACAGATAATGCTGCTAATCTGAATAGTCATCTAATGAAGGAGGTATGTGAACAATTTAAAATTGAGCATCGCAACTCTACTCCTTACCGGACCAAAGCTAATGGAGTTGTTGAAGCTGCGAATAAGAACATCAAGAAGATTCTTAGGAAAATGGTCCAAGGGCAATGGCCCGAGAAACTACCTTTTGCTCTTTTGGGATACCGGACAACTGTCCATACATCAGTTGGTGCAACGCCCTACTTGTTAGTTTATGGCATTGAAGTGGTCATACCTACTGAAGTTTAGATTCCCTTTCTCCAAATCATTGTTGAAGCAGGGATCGAAGACACTGACTGAGTCAAGTTCCGATTAGAACAATTGAATTTAATTGATTAAAAGCGTTTGGCGACAATTTGTTTTGGTCAACTATACCAACAAANTAAGAAAGTGCGCCCAAGACAGTTTGAAGTAGGACAACTTGTCTTGAAACGTATCTTTCCGCACCAGGAAGAAGAAAAAGGAAAGTTCGCCCCGAATTGGCAAGGTCCTTACCTCGCCAAGAAAGTATTATCAAAATGAGCTCTACATTTGGCAGATATAGAAGGCAAGGTGACTGATATACCCGTCAACGTGGATGCGGTCAAGAGATACTATGTCTGGCATAACTCTATTGGGGCACTTTTATTCTTAGCATTCTTAGGTTGGGATGAAGAAAGACTATCATTCTCGCTACCCAAACACTGGTCAACCCTAGTTAGCCCTTTGAAGCCTTGTTTATATTATTTCTTTGTTTTCCCCTCATCTGGAACCAATGTACTTAATCTTTTAATAGAAAAATAAAAAAAATATATATATCAAAAGAAAAAAAATGAAAATGAAAAAAAAAGAAAAAAATAAAATTATCAAAACAAGTTCAGGTTAGTTGAACTACGTCCGACCTGATTCCGAAAGGATATATAGGCAGCCTCACTCTGGGTTTCGGTCACACTAATATAAAAATCCACATTTCCCAGTATTCAAAGAAATTGGGGCATGATTTTTTTTTACTTTTCGACGGTTTTCCCGTCAAAATGGTTCCAAAAGTTGTAATTCAGTTTAATAGTTCTTTTTAGCTTTTCCTTTTAAGACCTTCTGATCAACTTTCGAGGATGCTAAGTTGGTATGTTATGGTGATGCCTCAGCCATTGTAAAGGGAGAAAAATAAAATGAGAGGGTCTTATTGGTGAAAACCCTCACGGGCACCATAAGGTAATAGTGAGTTGAGAGAAAGACAAAAGAGAGATGTCAATCGGTGAAAACCCATAAAGGGCATCGTTGATCGATTTAGGCCTTCATATATCCCGACAAAAGCATGGTAAGACAAAGAACTTAGTTCAAAGTGAAGTTGACAAGGAATTTTGAGAATTATACGGATCGGGCATCCAGTCCAAAGTGCATGTCATGTTCATTTAAGTTAGCATATTCCTCCAGATAAGTCCTTTTTATTTTTATTTTTATTTTTCTTCTCTGAAAGGTAAACTTCTTGATTAAGTTGTAATACCTATTAGTTCACCTTCTTGTTTTCTTTCGTACTATTCTTTTTGAGTCCTTTTCAGTCTAATTTCGTCAAAGAAAACCAAAGAAAAGGCCGCAAAATTTGTTACAGTTTCCCTGTTATATAAAGAAAAACTTTCTGGGTATGAAAATCATGGGCAAAGGCATAAAGCCATCTTTGATTTTCCCTGACGAGCAAAAGGCTTGAAGGACTGAACAATGTGTCAAGGGTCAACAAAAGTTAGTCAGTTAAAAGATATTTGGGAACAAGGTTGTTTGCACCGCAAACACAACTGGGGATAGGCGCAAAATAGGCAGGTTTTGATGTTGAGAAAGAAGATCTCTAGAAAGTAAAGGCAGAATCTCCCGGTAATTCGTACGGCCATTGAGAGGGCCAGCTGTTCTAACAAGTGCAACGGACACTAGGTCAAGTCGCCCAAGAGATCAAGGCCACAAACTTACCACCATTTTAAAATTAACGAATCTTTCTTTGTTTAGAACAAGATCAGAACAATTTTAGGAAACGGTTCGTGGAAGGACGAACATCACCAAATGAAGTTCTCAAATCCTTGATTTCCTTCTAATATATATGTAATCATGTTATTTTTAGTTTCATTATAGGGAATACCCTATCTTCATATCAGGGTACTACATCCCCTGGCTGCATTACTTTCTGCCAACATAGGGTACGACATTCTTTAGTAGCATCTTAGAGCACCGAGATCCTCATTTTATTGCAAACATAGGGTACGACATTCCTTAGTAGCATCTCATCCCCGAGCCTTATTGCCAACACAGGGTACTACATCCCATGGCTGAGTGTCTGCCAACATAGGGTACGGCATTCCCTAGTAGCATCTTAGAGCGCCACGAGCCTCATCTTATTGCCAACATAGGGTACGACATTCCCTAGTAGCATCTCAGAACGTTGTAAGCCTTATTTTATTGCCAACATAGGGTACTACATCCCTTGGTTGTATTTCTCATTGCTAACATAGGGTACGACATTCCCTAGTAGCATATCAGAGTTCCACAAGCCTCATCTTGTTGCCAACACAAGGTGCTACATTCCCTGGCGGCATCACATTTTTCCAACACAGGGTACGACATTCCCTAGTAGCATCTTAGAGTGCCACGAGCCTCATATTATTGCCAACACAGGGTACTACATCCCCTGGCTGTATTACTTTTTGCCGACATAGGGTACGACATTCCCTAGTAGCATCAATGTGCCACGAGCCTCATCTTATTGCCAACAAAGGGTACTACATCCCCTAGTAGCCTCCCATAGTGCCACGAGCCTCATCTTATCTCCAACACAAGGTACTGCATCCCCTGACCGCATTATTTTTGTCTACATAGAGTACGACATTCTCTAGTAGCATCTCAGAGTGCCATGAGCCTAATTTTATTTCTAACACAGGGTACTACATTCCCTGGTTGCATTACTTTTTGCCAACATAGGGTACGACATTCCTTAGTAGCATCTTAGAGTGACACGAGCCTCATAATATTGCCAACAAAGGGTACTACATCCCCTAGTTGCCTTCCATCATGTTAACATAGGGTACGACATCCCGATTATTCAAAAAAAAAAAAGAAGAAACCCATTTCTCTTTTAATTCTTCGTTTTGCAATAGAAAAGATAGTTTATTGTGTTTTTAATAACTCACAAAAAAAATCCTAGTGTAAACTGGGGGCAAAAATGTTTTGTTCGTTTTGTTCGTTTCTGATGGCTTGCAGGTTTTTCTGCAAAGTACGAATTGGATGCGCAAAAATAAGATTCCAGCTCTTGCCAGAGAAAGTGGAGCATTTGATCTCAATACCAGTCGAACCAGCGTTGACATAATGCATGCAGAGACATAGGATTTCAAAATCCATATTGTTATCACTTGATCAAGATCCAAGCATGTGATAATAATTCATAGTCAGTTATATCGAAAGCATCAAGTTTCAGTCTAAAGTCAATGGGGGAAGCAAGTCAAGAATCAAGACAAGATTCCACATGGCATTTAGATAGGAATTTTGTATATGTTAGATTTCAAGAGCATGTAATTTTCTTTTCATTTTGATGTAATAGTAGGAACCGCATATCAGAACCGCGACGGAACTTCGCTCAGCTCTCTATCTAAGCATACTCCATCACTCTTCTTTCACTTGAACTACACGTGACCTGATTCCTTTATAACCCGGGATATATAGGCGGCCTAAAACCAAGGCTCGATCGCGTCCTTTTCTTTTATCTTCTCTTCCTTGTTAAATAATAGTGATGTCAAAAATCAGTCAACTTGTTCATTTTCTTTTCCTGAAAACTTTTCATGTTTCCAAGCAAAGAGGGGCATGTTGTGAACAACTAATTTTTCACCACACTCAAATGTTATACTATTTTAGTGTAAATATTTCTTTTAGGTCTAATCTTGATGTTTCAAACTTTTATCTTATTCTTAGTAGATTTTATTTGAAAAAAAAAAATAAATACTCACATTCTTAGAGTACAAATTTTATTTCTATTTATATATAAAAAAATTCACAAATATATATGTACATAATATATATATATATATATATATATATATATATATATATATATGGTTCATTTTAATTATAATGTTAATAAGTAAGATATAAAATCTTTCTTAGAAACATTTAAAGTATATGTAAATATTTATTTTCCTATAATATAAGAAATTTTTGGTTAATATTCTTATCTTTATAATTTCATTAATAAAAAAAAGAACTTTAATAGATAAAGTTTTTTTTTTTTTTTTAAATCTGATTTTTTTGTTTTATATTTTTATTTTACTAATTCTATTATCACAACTTTTCTAGCCTAACTCCCCATTATTCACATCACTCACTACCACATTCCCCCCAAACCCCTCACTTCTCACGTAGCCCCTCACATCCCCTCCATATCCCCACTATCCCCCTCCATCATCTACACACACTATATATAACACTATCTCATTATAAGAAGGGAGGAGTAAAAAAAAAGAAAGAAAAAAAAACAAAAAAGAGGAAGGAGACGAAAAAGGAATGGAAAAAAAATTCACAGGAGTAGCCGATTCCCTTCCAAAAGAATCTAATTTACAAAAAGAACAGTTACCCCACCCTCTCAAAGAACCCCCTCTATCACTCTCACCCCAATAAACCCATCTCCCTTACTTAGGAACTACCAGCGGCACCCAATTCCAAAAGTTCATAGGTCGCTAGCTGTGTTCGTTGGTCATTAGTTCCGTTCGAGTTGTCGGAGAGGTTCCAACGCTGCCGCATTTTCTGTTCGGGTTCAGGCGGATTTTCACTGTTGGGGTTCATTTGGCGTCGATTCAACTGTTGTAATTCCACCAGAGGTGCTTGTTAATAGAAGAAAGATTTTTGTTACTAAAGGTCCAACCTTTTACCTTAAATCTTTGTTATTTACATATTTGTTTGTGGTCTCTGCCTAGATATGGAAATGATTTCATTTTGATAAAATTAATGTACCTTCTCAATGTTATACTGTATTAATTGTTGATGCCCCCTAATGTCAACTGAAGTTTCGTTTTCCTCTAAAATATTTTGTTCTTGACCCATGAAGCTTTTCAATTCATTTCTATTATCATCTTTATTAGCAAAATTATGTACTAATTTTGGTTTCTTGACAACTAAATTTCTTAGCTTATTTATTGTACTTCTGTTCATTTTAGATGTCAATCATACATAGTACGTAGATGATGTTCATCCGAGTTGGAAAGTTAAATGATATAATGTTAAAGAAGTTTATATTTGGCCATTTTGAAAAAACGTATATACTTTGGACTACAAAATGTGCATGCATTAGCTAGTGCTTTTTTTTAAGAACTTTAACACTTCTATTAACCTATGAACACTTCCAATAATTTAGATATATCATTGATGAACTCCATAAGTTCATGGGTCTTACAACAATCGCAAACAATTTACAAATCGATAATATGCTTCAGGCGTGACTTATTTAATTATCGTGGTCATGCACACGTTCACGTGACATAATTAAAATTTTCAAAATTAAAATCAAAGTATGCGTTCGGGGAAATTTGGCAAAATAATCTTAATAATAATAATTTATAAAAATAAATTTCTCGAATCTAAAAATAATTGAAATACTCTAAAACACTAAAAAACTTTAGTTGTACTTTAAATATTAGCCCATGTGTTCATACCCTAACCTTAGATTAATACGCTTGAATAATAAAAGGATCATGTGCGTATTTCGCATCTCGATGCCTTTAGATTTAAAATAATTATGTTATAACCATGTGTACATTTCTTACCTTGGTTAATGATGTGTGGCTAGAATTCGTGATTTTAAGCATTATATACCTCGCATTTTATGTGCTT
>MDKI01242285.1:0-23860 GCA_005239505.1 Nicotiana paniculata | reverse complement strand
TATAAATAAGAAAACTCACTATTTATATAAAGGTTTAAATTATACTAGAAACAAAAAATACTAATATAACTTACATTTAAATTGGAAGAAACCAAGTTGACATATATATATATATTCTTCTATTTAAACGTAGGAACAAATATTATATTCTAAGAATGTGAATATTTTGTTGCTTTTAATTTTCTTAATAAAACTTATGAAGAGTAAGATAAAAAAAAAACTTAAGTATTAAGATTAGACCTAAAAAAAATATTTACACTAAAATATTCGATGTGGTAAAAAATTAGTTGTTCACAAAAACTTTAAGGTGAGATCCTTTTTAAAGGGGAAATTCTTTTGAAATATAATTTCCCCAGCAGATATCTCTCAGACATAGTCTTCTTCAATATCAGAGCTTTTCAAATATATTTTCCCAAAGAAAGTGTCCTTAAAACATAGTTTTTCTGCAAGATAAACATTTTCCAATTTTTCTTTTCCAAAGGGATATCCTTCAACATAGTTTTGTTTAACATAAACATTTTTCAAATATTCTTTTTCCAAAGGAATGTCCTTCAACATAGTTTTATTCAGGATAATTTTTTTTCAAATTGGACTTTCCAAATAATTGTCTTTCAAACATAATTCCTTTGATAAAATCTATCGATCCCGTCCCGTAGTCCCGAATTCATCACACAATACAGTGGATCTCTCGAAATATGTCTGTAGTCCCAAAATAAATATGTAGTACATGGGGAAAGCTCCCGGAATACGTCCGTAGTCCCAATTTAAATATGCAGTACAGGGGGAAAGCTCTCGGAATACGTCTGTAGTCCCAATTTAAATATGCAGTAAAGAAGGAAAGCTCCCAGAATACGTCTGTAGTCCAAATTTAAATATGCAGTACAAGGAGAAAGCTCCCGGAATACGTCTGTAGTCCCAATTTAAATATGCAGTGCAACAACCAAAGACAACAATTATAGCACGGCAGGAAACTTGTACATCACCACATAAAATACAAAGCAACAAGGACAATGACACAAGATACGACGAATAAATCAATACAAAAACTTCAATTCACAAAGAAACAGTAGAACATCGTTCACAAGGAATAATCACGACACATAATACTAAGTGCAAAAGGGAACAACTCGACCGCGGAAAAACAAGACAAGCAACAAATCCACAATTTCAAGTCAACAATAAGAAGACAACACAAGTCAAATAATTCCAAGTAAGTACAAGTCGACTAAGATATAAGTTATCTACACCCCTTATGAGGTTGAGCAAATTATGAGGGATATTCAACCGTTTAATTAATTATAGGTAGCTTATGAAAATATAGCATGATGATAGAGAGGTAAAACCTTTGCTCAAGTCAAATCAGAGTCAAGTAGGCGGTAAGTGTGGATCCTAAAGCAATTAGTTATAATCAAAGCATGTAGAGGTGAAACTAGCAGATAAGAACTCAAGCTTATCAAGATCAACTTCATACAAGGTGAATATAAGGACCTAAGAACCCTTAAAGGTCAACCTTATACAAAGAAGTCCGAGCATACACTCGCCACCTCGCATACACGGACTCAAATCAACATAGAAGACTCAAATTCTAAGGGGTAATTCCCCCACACAAGGTTAGGCAAGATACTTACCTCAACCGCTCAAATCAAACTTGAAATCATGTTTTTGCCACGCGTATCCGACTCCAAATGGCCCAAATCTAATCAAATTAATGGCATCGTGTAAATAATACTACAAGCAACTAGTTTAACTAATAAATTCGAAGCTAAGACGCGAAAGTAGGAAAATTGCCCGAAAAGTCCCTCGGGCCCACATCTCGGAATAGAGTAAAATTTACAAATTTATAACACACATTCACTCACGAACTCACTCGAACAAGAATCATCAAAATTCGGCGTCAAAATCTCACTCAAATCTCGTATTTTCAATTGGGGAACTTTTTCTCCCATTTCCAAACTTTTACTCTCAAACTCCTTGATTAAATGAGGAAAACCACAATAGATTAATGCAATAAAATCAAATTCAAGTAAGAAATCGTTACCCACAAGATTCATCTGAAAATCCGTCAAAGAATCGCCTTCTCCCGAGCTCAAAATAAAAAATGGAGTGAAAATGAACAAACCTTCGAATATAAACTCTCTGCCCAGCGATGACCGCACTTGCAGCTAATTGGACCTCACCTGCAGCCCCGCACCTACGGAAAATGCATCGCAGGTGCGAAAACTCACTAAATGAACTGGGGCCGCACCTGCGATCACTGGGCCGCATCTGCAGCTCCGCACCTGCGGAACCCCGTCCGCACCTGCGAGCCTGGCTGCCCTTGACCAAAACCGCACCTGCAATGCCCTCCACCACACCTATGTGTCCGCACCTGTGGCTCCCCATCCGCAGGTGCGAAACACCAGAACCAACAATGCTTCAGCTACTTTCTAAGCCTAAAATCAACCCGTTGAGCATCTGAAACATCCTCGAGGCCCCCGGGACCTCAACCAAACTTACCAACCAGTCCTAATACCTTTATCCAAACTTAGTCGAGCCTTCAAAACACATCACATAACATCAAAATCGCCAATTATTCATGGATTCAAGCCTAAGAACTTATGAAATTTCCAAAATCCACAATCGATGCCGAAACACGTCAGAACTAGCCCGAATGACCTCAAATTTGACACGCATGTCACAAATGACACTACGAACCTACAGCCACTTCCAAAATTCAATTCTGGGCTCGATATCAAGATCTCACCTATCGGCCGAAATCACTAAAAATTTAACTTTCGCCAATTCAAGCCTAAATCTACCACATACCTCGAAAACATATTACGGACGCGCTCCTCAGCCCAAAATCACCATACGAAGCTGCCGACATCATCCATAACCCGTTCTGGAGTCATTTATATAGAAATCAAATTTCGGTCAAAACTTCAGTGTTTAAGCTTCCAAAACAACAGTCATTCTTCCAATTCGACTTTGAATCATCTGGTAATTGAATCCAACCATGCACGCAGGTCGATGTACATGATGTGAAGTTGTTCAAGATCTTATGCCATCGAACAGAGATTAAATTATCAAAACAATTGGTCGGGTCGTTACAAGAAGAGTTGGAACCCGATGACAAACAAACATCAGACGGACGAGGTCGAACCACCTCGATAGCCATAGATTGAGCAGCGACAGTTGACATGAACTCCTGGACAAGTTGGCTCAAGGTATCAACACTAGACGATAACTGAGAAACCTCTGAGGAAGAATCAGATAGAATATCAGAATTCTTGAGTTTTGAATCACATATGGAGCACGAATCAATAAAAGCACCAAATGGAACATACTAATATTCAACTTAAGCTAGTAGTAGCCAACAATAGATTAATAACAATTGAACGTTTACAATGACAATTACAGGAATTTAAAGACAGGATTACAAGTAAGATATAAGATAGAAATAGCCAGAAGGGAGATGAGGAGACTCAGAAGAAAATGAGATGAGAAATAAGAAACTGCTACAACATCTTGCTTGCCCACTACTATGAAACTGCTCGCACATATAACATATTCAGATAACCTCTATTTTGCTTGATACGTGCCTTCATTCCCTTTAACTTAACACATAATCTTGTAAAAACTTGTTCGGTTGTTTTGTACGGTCGCTTCTTCTAACAGACCCATACCCAACTTCACTCTCATTTTGTTGGGCTTCAACCTCTTCCACAGTAACTTGGTCCAATGGATTCATCACATACTATTTATGTTTTATTTTTTCGTTGAGTTTTAGTGATTTGTGGATACATATATAAAGCCCAATAGATGAAGTTTGGATTAAGGTTTCCTTTTCTGTTTCTCTTTTTCTTTTCTCTTCTAACAAACGAGAGGGTAAAAAGAAATGAGTAACATATACAAAAATACCTTTAGAATTTTACGATTTTAAATGTATTATCGCATTTCTATTTCTAAATAAAATATTTATTAAATAATAAATAAAAAAATATTATTAAAGCCTTCTATTTATCAAAAGATTTGCTTTGGAATAAACTAGAAAAAATAAGCATTGTATACGATGAGATAAATGAAGCATTTATTTACTATTTTGCCTCCTCAATGGGCTATGTTGTCACGTTATTTATTGTCAAGACCTTTTATTGAAAAATGGGAAGGTAACGAGTTTGATGATTAGTTTTCTTTATTTGCTTATTATTGATACTTCATGCTCTTGAAGATTTTATGTTATCTTCTCTGTTATTATTTTATAGGCCAATCAAACAAAAATCAAAAGAAAAAAATAGTTTGTGAAACAATAGTTATAAACTTATAATATTAACAATGTCACTAAATTGCAAATCCTTTTATGCGATCAATGTATTATAATTTGTAGAGCAATAATTTAATGATATTGAGCTATTTACAATTACGTAATAAATATCTAATTCTGAAAATACTCTTTACATCATCATTATGTAAAACTTAAACGATTTGATTTTAACTATTGTTTCATCCGCAGTTGATCCAGAAATAGGTTTGTGGGATGAGGTGGAGGAGTTTAACAAAGAATTTGCATTTGAACGTGTTCTCAACACGAAGTCCGAACAACCAATACACCATATTACTGTACTAGCTATGAGTCAGCCTGTGCTGAACCCGAGCCCGAGCTCAAGGTGGATAAGTAATAATTATGATTGAATAAAAAGAATAATATGTGTTACATATTAAATTCCCACCAAATCTCCTTTTACCTCCCGTCATAAAGAACAATCCGAACAAACTGAAATTACAAAGCAAACTTAAACTACAATCACAGATATCCATAGACACATGTTTCTTCTTGTAAGTCAATTTTTGAATTCTCCTACATATGTTTTCTACTCCTGTATTCATCTCATGTGAATCCCGAATCGACAAAGCTTGTGACATACTTCAAGAGAGCTGCTTCAAATCATGCAGTGCGTACATATCAAATTTACACTACACATGAAGAAAAAAAGAGAGGAGCAAATATAATGTGTTGAGTCCCGTATCGACATTGAAGGGGATGAGGTCTCCTTAAATGGAATTGGACAATCCTCACCTCTTGAGCTAGTTTTTTAGGTTAAGTTAGACCCAAGGTCCATTTAACATGGTCTCAGAGTCGGACTCATCTCGATTTTCCGATGTTGGGCCCCTATAATTGTCCATGCTCTAAATGTCCAGCCCTGGTATTATTAACAAAAATGATACCAGGTGTCTACTTGCGTAAATATTGTGGGTCCCATGGTACTGCCACCTTTTCAAGACTAAATTTTCCTTGATTTTACTATTATTTACACTAAGTGAGAGAAAGGTGAAATCGTAAAATTATTACAAAGGCAACACAAAAATTTTGCCAACTCCAATGCACATTAAAATTGTTCGATACGATGATGTTGTTATTGTTACGGCAATATACTGATTCTAGTTGTATATGTTTTATTGATGTAGTATTCTTTTTTTTAATCTGTTTCAAAAAAGATACTTTTATTTTAACCCGTGATTTTATAACTATATAATTGTTATTATATATTTAAAATAATAATAAAAAATTTGATAAACTGTTCATTTTATTCATCAGAAAAATGAAACATTACAAAATAGTATTTTGCTGACCAGATATTTGTCTCTCCTTGACACTACTCTCATCTCCACACCTACAAGGTGTATCAACTAACATTTATACATACCTCACCCTATACACTTTAACTAATCTATAAATCAGAAACAGAAATAAAAGTGAAATACTAGCTAAGGATAACTATTCGAAGCCCCCAAGTGCTTCTGCCAGTTGCTGTGGAAGTTGCCTTTTATACGAATATAACCTGCAATCTCTCAACATATATTCTCATATGAAGTTCTCCCATTTTGAAATCTGATCATGTTCCTATCTCTCCATAAGAGATATATCAACATGACAAAGACAACATCAATGATGTTACCAATTCCATGCTTCCACCTAGCATGGGTTGACACCCAGTGTAGTTCCTCTTTTCAAGTTTTAATCTACCTTTGAACCCCCGACCAATTCAGCAGTCTTTGCCATATAGTCTTTGTGTATGGCATTCGAAGAATAGGTGTTCAAAAAGTTCATCATTCTGATCACATAAAACACAAATTTGAGGTGTTTGTATGCCCATCTTCTGCAATCTGCCAATTGTTGGTAATCTCCCTTGTATGGCTAGCCATAAGCTGAACTTATGTCGAGGATGTATATGAGGATGCAGAATCAAACATTTCCAAAATACCTTCCGACCCTATGGAGTTTGCAGTTTATATAATTTCTTGATGCTGAAACTACCATCTGTGTTCTGTAATGCTGTCATTCTTGCTTGTAAGTCGCCTTGCAAGGTAGGTAATTCCAGTATTAACTTCCTAAGCTACAGGTGGGCATATTTCGGTCGAAGCCGAATAAATCGACCGAACCAAAAAAAAAATTATTTCGATTTCGGTTATTCGGTTTGTTCGGTCGGTTTCGGTTTAAATTTTTAAAATTTCAGTTTTTCGATTTGGTTTTCGGTTATTAAGTTATTTAGTTCGGTTAATCGAAAAACCGAATTATTAGCATATAGGTTCTTTAAGTTATATATAGCCTAAGCCCATAGGTAATAAATTAATATTATTAGGTCCAATCTATCAAAGACTCAACCCAATTAAGTAAGTCCACCAACTTTCCAATCTTAAAGACTTTCACTCTATTCGAACTTTCATGGCATATATGATAAATACAGGGAGGATTTCATACAGAGTTGTAATTTACATTATGTTTGAATTTTATGATCCATAATAATGTGCAAAGTGTTGATACCCAATTTTTCCTAAAAATATTTCAAAATGCATATATGTCTTCAAAATCATGCATTAGCATCAATTAGTATTTTTTTCACAATTTTCTACATATTTTATTAATTTTCCCAGTATTTTATTCCAATAAAGAATTACAAAATTGCATCACAAATGATTTCAAAAATATTTTTCTTGATTTAATATTACTATTATGGTCCTATTAAGTTCAAATTATTCTATAAATAGCCAATTTGGCACCTTTTGGCTACAATTGCAATAACTTTGCAATTATAGCCCATGCATACAATTTTGTATTATTTTCTTACCAGAAATTAGTCTCTTGTATTTCAAATACTAAATAACCTTCTTTAAAACATTTCTATACATGAAATTCATTTTTTTTATAAATTAATAATCATTTTACAAATTATTTTAATTAATTTATTTTGGGTATTTAACAAATAGCCTATTATTATTATTTCAATTGCAACATATATAACCAACACGAAATACATTATTAGCTAGCCTAATACAATCAAGCCCAAACCCCTACCTAACCCGACCCAATTTTTCTTGAATCCTGGTCGTTGATCATTTTTTATCAACGACCCAGATTGAACCTTTCCTTAATTAACCTAAACGACCCCCCTCCCCCCTCAAGACCCTCTCATTTTCACTCACCCTCTCCACCATTACACTTCACTCTCCCCTCCAAATCCTCTATGCCCTAACCCTAATCTCACCTCGCTGTCACTCTCCATCATCAACCATGGTGGTTCCTCACCACCCTCAGGCCTCTCATGGCTCTCTTATGCTGGTAGTACTTGTCTCTAAAGTTCTCAAGGGACCAGGGTCAGTCCCCCTTACAACTTTGGCTTTCGCTTGCCTGTTTCAGGCCGTTCTGGTTCGATCTCTAGTAAGATCTTCTTGCTTTTACCTAAACCTATGGATTTCTAAGCTTCGTCTTCCTCTCTGTGATATTTTCTCAAAAAACATAATTTCTATCTGCGATCTTCTCAGGTCTATACATATCTGAGATGAATAGAACATATATCACATGTTTCCTTGAAAGTTTTCTGGTTTTACAAGTGATTTTCCATTTTCCTAGAACTAGGGTTTACTGAAAATCATCTTTTCCAAAACGTTTTCTGATTTTGAATGTTTAATCTTCTGTTCTTATGTGCTTTTGACAGATTTATGTTGAGTTTGCCTAAACTCTAGTCGATTTATGCTAAAACTCCATTTTTTTTATATTTTTGCTTCAATTCTGGGTTTTCCGTGTTACTTGTGGCATTGTTTCGCTTTTTTGCTTTGATTATGAGTTTTTCAATGTTACTAGTTGTATTGATTCACTCTGTGTCATTGACCTACACGATTTTCCTTAGTCAAATTCAGTGTCTTATGATTTTTATCCTAGTTCATCTCTATTATGGTTTCTGAGTCAATTTTTCAGACTAATTTCTATGTGTTTCTGAAGTTTTACTTAACTCATTCTCTATTTGTGGAAGTTGATATCTTTCTCCCCAGAAATCAGTATTACTTTGAAATTCTAACTAATTGATTTGCTCTGTTAGAGATTTTTGTGTGCATAATTCTTGTTTGTTTCCTTGTTTAAGACCTCACTTATTCATCCCTGCCTTATTTAATTGCATGTATAACTGTGGATTCTTACTTATTCCTTTACATGGTATGATTGGGATTCTTTCCTTAATTATACTCATGTTATTACCGTTAGATCAATTGCCCTTGATTAAAGGAGCTTATTCTGGCTCCCTTATTTTGTTTGATTTGAATTTCTTGCCTTAGTTGAATCCCTGTTATTACCGTTTGAATCAATTGCCCTTAATTAAAGGTGTCTATTCTGAACTCCTTATGTTATTGGACTATGTGATTTCCTTAATTGCTGGCTTCTGATTTCTTTTACCTTGTTTGTCCTACTCTTGAACTACTATATAAACTCTCTTGTTTTACCTCTCAAGACACGAACTACGTTCAGATACACACCCTCACACTCAAAATCTCTTTTCTTTCTCTGGTACTTGTGTTAACTCTTGGTCTAGCCGGCTGAAAGCCAAGGCTAGATATTAGAACTATACCTGCTTTATATTCTGCACTCCTTTCTTCAACTGGTATGTCTCTAGTTAAATTTTGAAAATCAAACTCTATGTGTTTCATTCCTGCACTATTCCATTGACCATGAACCAATATGTTTTCCCGTTTACTTCCTTGCTTAGCATGTTTAAAGCCATGTTCTGTTCAATGTATAACTAGCATGTCCAAACCATGTTCGTTCAATCTGTAATTAGCATGTATAAACATAGTTGTCTATTTGATTGTTTGTCCAACATGTCTACTTTTCCCTGTCTATTCTTCTTCAGACTCCTAGTCTCTTAGGACATTCGATTGACCTTAATTGTGTATCTAATCTTGTCCAGCACCCCTATTGCTTGCAACATGGCTTTACTGCATCCTTGCTCTATGTCACCAATTACTTACTATCATGTCTAAACGGTTAATGCTATAAAAAAACTCCTAAGTGTTCTATGCAATTTGTTGTCTATATGCCTCCTTGTACCATGTTCATGTGTTCCTTAATATGTATTCTATGTGTCCCCAACCCCTTTATCCTTGTGTGGAAACTGTTTTCCAAGTGTTTTCTGAATGTGGTTGTTCTATGACTAATTGGTTTGTGTTCTGATTTCAAAAGTGTTTTAGTATTTTCCTCAAACTGTTTTACTACTAAACTGGTTTCTACTTTAGAAAATATTTTTTTCACTCCTAGAGTTATCTCAACACTTTTTTTTCATATCAAAACCTTTTCAAAACTATGTTAAGCACTCCCACTTCAATATTAGGTCAATAGCTTATTCCCCTCCAGTGTGTGTACTGCCTAGGGATCCTTGAGACTCCTCCGAACTCAGGCACACTGGGGCTGGCCCTTCTACACTGCACTTACTCAATCCCTGTTATGAAAGTCTAGGTGTGAGTGTTGATACCTAATTTTTCCCAAAATATTTTTAAAATTGCATACATACCTTCAAAATCATGCAGTAGTAGCAATTGGTATTTTTCTACATTTTTATTAATTTGTCCAGTATTTTATTTCCAATAAATAATTACAAAATTACATCACAAATGATTTTTAAAAAAAATATTTCTTGATTTAGTTTATTATTTATGGTCCTATTAAGACCAAATTATTCCATAAATAGCCAAATTGGCACATTTTGGCTATAATTGCAATAACTTTGCAATTATAGCCCAAACATATAATTTTGTACTATTTTTTACCAGAAATTAGTCATTTGTATTTTTAAATACTAAATAGTCATTTAAAACTATTTTCTATGCATGAAATTCATTTTTTATAATTATTAGCTATTTTAAAAATTATTTTAATTAATTTAAATTGGGTATTTAACAAATAGCCTATTCTATTTCAATTTTAGCCTAATTAAACCAGCCCAAGCACCTAACTATACCTGACCCAACATACCCCAATCCCAATTCCTAAATCTACCCGGCCCAATGCTGATTTAATCTTGGTTGTTGATCAATTTTGATCAACGGCCCGGATTTAACCTTTTTCTAATTTAACCTAACCTATAACCCCCAAACCCCTCTCATTCTCTCATCCTCACCCGCCGTCACTCTCTCACTCTCTCTCAAACCCCCCTCTGCCTAACCATGGCTTCCACCCACCGTTGCAGGCTCGCCGTTGATTATGGTGGTTCACCACCGCTCCTAACCCTAGTGGATCCCCTCCCATGATCGGATTCTTGATACCCTTAGGGCCTCAAGGGACCAGTGGTTGTTCATCCCTCCCCTGGGCCTGTGCTCACCATTCTCAGGCCGCCATGACTCAACCGAGTAAGTTCTTTCTGTTTTCCGGCTAAACCTATGGGTTTCTAAGTCGGTTTCTCTATCTTCTGGGTTATCTTCTAAAAACCCTAACCTCTTCTACTGTACCTCTTAGATCTATAACAAATCTGGGGGTTTTCTGAGCTATTTTCGTTTATTTTATGAAAACCTTTCAATTTCTCATAGCGTCGCTTTATTTTCCCATTAGGGTTTTTGGAACTCTTCTTCAAAACATGTTTCTAGTCTCTTTTTAATGTTGTTCTCTGATTCTCCTATGTTTAAATGACTCCTTTGTTAAAATTGCTTTGTAATCATAAAACCTTAGTTTTAACACTATGTTATAATTCTGAGTCTGTCTTTGATGATTTGTTCGTATGTCTGTTTCTCATGAATATGTTCTGAATCTCTGTGATTTCTACCCCATTATGCTCATTAGGGTTTCTGATTTTTCTTCTCCCGCCTATATTATGTTTATTTTATTTATTGATAGAAATTTGTGGTCATTTCCCCTAACCAGTACTATTTTCTAGTTGAATCCCTGATTTTCTGTTATTTCTACCCTATTGTGCTTATTAGAGTTTCTAATTTTGTTTATCCCATCCTATATTATGTTTATTTCGTTCATTCACATAAATTTGTAGTAATTTCCCTTAATTAGTACTTTCGATTCTTTGAATTCCTAATTTCATGTGTTAATATCCTTTCTGATTTCCAACCCAAATTGTTTTTCTTGCCTTATTATGTGGTTAATTATACCGTTAATTGATTCTTATGTTGTTTCCTGAATTAGAACCTCATGTACCTAGCCTTAATCGCTTATTCTATACATGTACTGTGCTTGAATTACTTCCTTAGCTATATTTCAGCCATATATGATCTCCTTCCTTATTTGTTACATGTCTTTTACCGTTTGAAGTTAACTCCCTTAATTGAATGAGTACTTGCACTGAGTTTTACTCTAATTGATTCTGAGTTCTTCAATCACTGAACAATTTCGACTCTTACCTTATTTACCTAGCTTTCAAACTGCTATATATATGCTCTATTCTACTCTCATTAGATACGAATTCAGTGGTTCAAAAAACTCTCTCTCACACTTAAAAACTTTCTGCTATTTCTTGCTACTTGTTGCTTCAATTGAATTATTCGGCTGCAAGCCAAGGCTAATTATTGCACTCTACTGCCATATACTTAGTATCTACTCTCTTTAACTGGTCTTCTCTGATTTAAATCCAAGTTCCAAACTCAATGTGTTTACTTACTGCTTTAGTTTACTAATCGTCAGTCTACTTCTGTCTATTGTTTAGCTTTTCAACATGTAATTAACCTGTCTACATTACTGCTTCACTCAGCATATTAGTTATGTCCTAATTCAACTTAGGATCAGCATGTTTATGAACTTGTTTAGCCCCTTTATAGCATGTCCCAGCCTGACTCTGCTCTATTTATGTTTGTCTGTTTTCTAGTATGAACCTTTCTTTACAAAGCAATTTTTTCACCTTAAGTTGCCTGATTTCATGTTTAACTCTGTCCTCAGCTGTTTGTTCTAGAATTCATACTGTGTTGGTACCATTAGCTATCCTCTAATCCCATAAACCCCCTACAAAACCTCTATGTTTCTGCCTGTTATGTGTTCACTGTATATGCCCTATGTGTCCCCAGTTCCCAACTCCCCTGTGTGAAAGTCTGTTGTTGAGCAATGTGGAATCTGCTTGCTCTATGGTTGATATGTTGTTTGTTTGGTTGACAATGTTCTTGTTTAACTATTTTACTATTAATCAACCCCTCTATTTTCATAAAACTTCTTCACTCAACTGAGTTCTTTTTCAATATTGTTTTTATATAAAAACCTTTTCAAAACTATGTCAAGCACTCTCACTCTACTCTTAGGTCCTTACGTTCTGCCTCTCCAGTGTGTGACTGCCTTGGGATTCCTGTGAGATCCCTCTGAACTCTGATGCACTGGGGCTGGCTCTTCCACACTGCACTTACTCAGTTCTGGTTATGAAATCTGGGTGTGAGCACTACCCCGGATCCATGAGGTCCTTAGGGAACTCTGACACACCCGAACATGAGAAAGGTTATGAAACTCTGACAGTTGAGGTTATGAACATCTGGTATCCTCAGGGTACATTTGGGCCTACTTCAGGCTCCCTATAATTTAACTTATTCTTTTCTATCTATTTATGTAATTCATTCAGCTATTGGTTTGTAATAATTATTGTAAACAGATATTGGGAATGGCTAGTGAAATATGAAGGGTAGCTATATACTTCTGTTAATATCATCGGGTGTAAAGCATGTTCTAAGCTTTACATTATTTCTATCTGCATCAGAATCCATGTTTTAGGACCAACATATTCATTCAAATCATGTCAAACATGCACTAGATATCATGTTCCTAGGATTTCATGTCTATTGTTTCAGCATCTCATCCATGTTTTATGTTTATCACTTAGAAATCCTGCTCTTAGGACAATAAACAACGTTAGCATAAAAGATGTTACTCGTGTGCATTCAAAAAAATCATGTTTCAATCATTCTGTAACTCTTTTGTGCATTTAGAAATCATGCCTTAGGAATTCTGTTAATTTAAGGATTAATAAAACTGTCGTTTCTGTGCATTTAGAAATCATGCCTTATGAATTCTGTTAATTTAAGGATCATTGACATAAAACTGTCATTTCTGTGCATTTAGAAATCATGTATTAGGCACTATATTTGCATTTGCTTAACCACGCCTAGTTTTAACTATTGATTCATGAAAAGGTAAAAACAATCTCACATATGATTATCCTGTTTTAGATAAAATTGGCAACAATCCCTGCATTTTCGTAACATCTAGAACAACATGCTTTTAGGCAAAAACAACTTCTGAACTGTCTAAAGGTTAACATGCTTAAAAATCAGTAGGCAAACTGATTAGGCCCCTGCTTCTGAGTTGATAAGAAAATAAAAAGTGCATATTTTCTGTGCATTGACATTCACTTAGATATCCTGTCTTAGGATCCTGTCTAATGAAACTGCCTCTTGTTTGTGTTTGAGACGAGCTGATTATCTGCATTACTTGTGGAGGTAAATTTGGGCCTCATAACTGCTTTCCTGCATTTATCTGATCAGTCCTATTTGTTCTTGCATGTCGCTTAGAATTTTATCCTTCTAAAACCTTAGGGGTATGTCTAGAACTACCTATACTTAGAGGTCCTAAATTCCTCCAGGACCCTTAATAAGGGACAGGTAACAGCACACATAGAGATCGCTAATTAAATTCGCTTAATAACCGCTACGGGTGGGATAAAGGGTAGATATGGATATGATGACCGGTGCTCTAATTCCACGTGTAGCCCCTCATTGAGGAGTGATTAGCGGGTATTACATTTATGTGATCATATAGGATAAACAACTTAGGACTCCCCTATTCCCTACATATGTGTGCTTATCCTGCGAATCTTTTCAAAACCATTACTTGTTTCCATGTCTATACTTTGACTGCTTATTTGCTACTTGCTTAAATTCACAAAGTTTGTTAGGCCGGAAACCACAGTTGTGGACTTTGAGGGGTGCCTAATATTTTCCCCTCGGAGTAATTTCAAGCCCTTACCTAATCTCTGGTTATTCAATTAGTGTTATTATAACCCTTAATAGGTGCCCTAACGCACCTTAATTCGTTAGGTGGCGACTCTTCAAGTCCTTCACATCCCTTTTCCAAAAGGAAATGAGTTGTCCCGATAACGTCAAAAACCCTGACTAATCCGAAAGGAGAGGAAAAAAGGGGCGCGACAGTGAGCATTGCCCCGGATCCTTGAGGTCCTTCGGGAACTCTGACACACCTGGACCTGAAATTGGCTGAAATCCTTGGCATTTGAGACTGCTGAAGTCCTGGTATCTTCCGGTCGTATTTAGGCCTGCTTCAGGCTCCTTATAGTTTAAATTCTTCACTTTTTTATTTATTTATGTAATTCATTCGGCCACTGGTTTGTAATAATTAGTTTATAAACAGATATTTGGGTCACTAGCGAAAAAGGAGGGTAGTATATGGTACTGTGGGTAAAAAAACTGGGTAGAAACCATGTTCCTAGGCTCTATATTCTGTAAATCTGCACTAGAAGCCATGTCTTCGGACCAATGTGTTCATTTGCATCCAAGTCATGCTAAACATGCATTAGATATCATGTTCTTAGGGCTTCACGTTTATTGCTTCAACATATCACTAATCCATGCTTCAATAGATGTTTTTCACTTAGAAATCCTACTGATAGGTTAACAATATTCTTCTAATAAACTGACATTCCAGTATGCATTTAGATACCATGTTCTAAGAACCCTGCTTGCATTTATATGAACACGCCTATTTTCATTAAAATAAGTCACTGACCGGAAAAGGTATAGAAAAATTGTCTCTCATATAATTGTCATACTTCTGAATAAAAACTGGTACAAATTCCCCTTTTTAAGTCTTTGTCACCTAAAGCAACATGTTAAACAACTTCTAAGTTGTTTAAACAACTCTTGTAATTGTGATTGCACAGTCCCATTCCTAGGCAAGCCTTAGGTAATTAGTCTCTATAAACTGGAAATTGCGTGTTAATTGTGTTTACTGCTTAAAGTCCTACATGTCTTAGGCAAACTTATGTGCTAGTCCTACTTGTTCTTGCTTGACGCCTAGTTTTCCCTTTTAAAACCATAGGGGTTTGTCTAAAACTGCCAGTATATTAGAGGTCCTAAACTCCTCCGGGACTACAAACAAGGGATGGGTAACAATACGCTTAGAGCTCGTTAAACAAAACTCTTTTAATAACCGCTAAGGGGTGGGACAATGGGTAAGTAAGGATATGATGACTTGTACACTAATGCAACATGTAGCCCCTCATTGAGGAGTGATTACCTGGCATTGTACAGATGTGATCCTATAGGATAAACAACTTAGGACCTCCCTTGTCCTTTACATATGTGTGCTTAGACTTCTAGGACCTCCCTTATCCTTTACATATGTATGCTTGGACTGCTAATATGTTAAGATCTTTATTTGTTTACATATGTGTGCTTGGACTGCCAATCTGTTAAGACCTTTGTTTGTTTACATATGTGTGCTTAGACTGTTTACTTACTGCTTGAATGAATTCACAAAGTTGTTTGGCCGGGACCCACATTTGTGGACTTTGAGGGGTGCTTAACACCTTCTCCTTGAAGTAATTTCAAGTCCTTACCCAATCTCTGGTTATGCATTTAGTGTTATGAATGATCCTTAATAGGTGTCCTAACACACCTTAATTCGTTAGGTCGTGACTCTTCGAACTCATTATACCCCTTTCCCAAAAGGAAACGAGTTATCCCAATAATGTCAAAAACCCTGACCCAATCCGAAAAGGAGATGGAAAAAGGGGGTGCGACACAAAGTTTAGCCTATTTTTTTTATAAACACAATATTTCCAACAATTTCGAAGTTTTGGGAAAAGCAACAAATTCGCCGGTCCTATTATTACATAAGAGGAGCCCAATATGATAATGTTCAAACCGAAAACCAAATCGGAATAACCGAACCGAAATTAGAAAAATCGACCTAAACCGAACTTATTTCAGTTCGGTTTCTGTTATTAATTTTACAAAATCAAAAACTGAATAACCGGATCGAATTTCTTCAAATCGAACCGAATCGACCGAACGTCCACCCCTATCCTAAGCTCAATAGCTTTCCTCACTATCCAAGTTGCATTCTTAGGTATGTGCATAGTATCAATATTCATGTTCTTTATGTAGTAGGAATGAATCCATCTAATCAATATGCAATCTTTCTTCTTGGTGATTGCCCATAGTTGTTTTGCTACTGCAACTCCGTTCCATTTGCATATATTTGTAACATTTAGGCCTTCCATTGTTTGTGGTAAATAGATTCTGTACCAAGCTACCAAATCTCTCTTAGAAATTTCTTCTTGGCCTGTCCATAAATAGGTTCTGCATATGGCTTCTATCATTTTACTTATCTTATTTGGCAATAAGAATACTTGTGCCCAGTCAGATTGCACCCCAAATATTACTAATTTAATAATTTGTAGTCTTTCATAACATGACAGTAGCTTTGAAGTCCAGCAATTGATCATTACAGTTATCCTCTCAACCAGTGGCCATCATTGTTGATTTGTTAGCTTCTTTGAAGCTAATGGCACCCCTAGATACATGAAAGGCAGTGTGCCTTCATTGTATCCCACTTCCTGCAAAATGACCTCTTTCATCATTTCAGTAATACCAATAAGGTAAATTAAGCTTTTGTCTGGATTAGGTTGAAGTCCTGAAGCTTTTGAAAACTTCATGAATGTATCTTGAAGCAGTCTGATAGATTGCAAATCAGCTTTGCAAAACATCAATAGATCATCAGCAAAACACAATGTACCACTCCTAATATTCTGCATCTTGGATGAAAATGAAACTCCTTATTCAATGCAAGTTGAATGAATTCCCTTCGTAAATATTTCATGGCAATCAAAAATAGATAAGGTGACATAGGGTCCCCCTGCCTTATTCCCCTTTTACCTCTAAATGGTTTAGTGAACCCTCCATTTAGAGTTAAGGAATAGGTCACAGTTGTTATACATTCCATTATCTATTTAATGAATCTGTGTGGAAATTCTAGGTCCATCAACATCCTCCTCAGAGAATACCAATCCAAGGTATCATATGCCTTTCTGAGATCAACTTTGAGCACACACCTTGCAACTATCCCTTTCCTGGTATAACCTTTAAACAATTCATAGGTGAAAAGAATATTATCAATAATGTCCATTCCCTCAATGAAAGATGATTGTGAATCCCCTACCAGATGGTTCATTATTGTCTTTAGTCTGCCAGTTATAACCTTAGGTATGCTCTTATAGATTGGTGTACAACATGTTATTGGCCTAAAGTCCTTAACCTGGGTGGGGTTAGTTTAGGTATTAGAGTAATAGCAGTACTGTTGATAGCCTTTGATAATTTCCCTATTTGGAAGAAGTCTAGGACATCAAAAATCACATCCTCTTTGACCACCTCCCACTGTTGATTAAAAAAACTCTATTGGAAAACCATCTACACCTGGTGCTTTATCAGTTGCCATACTCTTGATACCCCAACTACTTCCTCCTCTGTGACAGTTTTGATCAGCTCCAATTGTTTTTGCCTTGATAGACAAGCTCCTTTCTTGATCATCTCAGTATCTGGACAAGGGTGCACAGGTGATGACTCCCCCATCAACTTCTTAAAGAAATCCAGAAATTGATTCTCCGCTTGTTTAGGATCTGTAATTTTGATACCTGCATCATTATGAATAGAAATAATTGTGTTAGCAGTTGTGCGCATCTTCCATTGGGCATGAAAGTACTTTGTATTTGCATCCCCATGTTGTATCCAGGTGGCTCTAGACTTCTGTCTAATAACTTGTTCCTCTACATTGATCCACTTTTCCACTTCTAATAAAGCTTCTCTTTCCAGCTCTATATGCTTTTGCCTTAGTGGTTGAAGGGACATTGATGTTGCACTAGCTCCAATTTCTGCTTTGTTTGGTTCAGTTTCTGCTGGCAGGATGCCATGGTGTTCAAACCCCTTAATGCCTCCTTGAGCCTTTTAAGTTTATTACATGTTCATGATTGTCCTATACCTCCATCAGCCTGTGTCCATACTTCTTTCACTATTCTTGTAAAATCAGGATGGTGAAGTATTGTATGGTACAATCTAAATGGTTTGGGATGCAGGTGATGCTGTGTCATGCCAAACTTGAAATCCATTAGTATAGGTGAGTGGTCAGATACTCCAAGATCCAAAAACTCTGCCTCAATATGACCATTGTTCATCATCCATCTATAGTTCCCAAATGCCCAATCTATCTTACTGTACACCTTGCATTATCATCTCTTTTATTGCACCAAGTATAATACCATCCTATGTTCTTCAAGGGAGTGAATTGCAGTCTATCCAGGAACTCCTTAAAACCTTGTATCTCTGCGTGTGTTATGGGGGCTCCAATTCTATCATCTGCTTGCAGAACATTATTGAAATCTCCACTAATCAACCACTCACTTGTAATATTTGTACCTAAGACAATAAGATTATCCCATAGTTGTTGTCTTGGAATCAACTCATTATATGCATATATCACAGTGAGTAACCATTTCATATGGCTATTAGGGTCTTTCACTTCACAGTGGATAAATTGAGCATCTACCTCCAGTATTTGAATCTGAATATGAGGCTTCCACAATAGCCAAATACGACCATTATAAGCATGGTCATAATTATATTGAACTCTCTTATCCCTTGCTATTTTCTGTGTTATTCTCTTTTACCCTTGTCTAAACTATTCCCAGTACCTTTACTTTGTACTGCATAAAGAGTATCATCTCCTTCTATTTAAAGGGCCTATTGAGCCCTCTAATATTCTAAGTACTTATAATCATGGGGGTATGTGATGGTCATGCCCACCCTGCCCTGCATCAGATGGGGTACAACCTTGATTAAGGACCTCAAACCTGTTAGTGATACAAATATGGCTAGTAGAACAACCAACTTGTGCCTGCTTATCCACACCACCCTCAGCCACTCTTTTGCCATGTCTTCCCTCTTTCCTTATTGCTTCTGATAATGATGGGAATTCACTGTTATCCAAATTATTTCCTTTCATTTGTGAGCCTATTGCATTTTCCCCTTCTACATCAGTGTGTGTAGCATTAATAATTGGTTCATTGGACATGGTATTCATATCTTTTGCTACGCATTTGGTCTCCACCTTTTTCCTCCTTCTACCCCTCCTCTTTCACATATTCTGCTTAGCAAATTCTCCATTTGTCTCCTGGGCCTTACTCTGTTTGCACTCCTCAGTAGTATGCTCAACCTTTGCACAGTCATTGATGAATAATTCCTACTGGAGTATGGAGTTCAATGTCACTCGGCAGGGGGTGAGAGATGTATGCTTCTACTAGAACTCTAGCAAATGAAATATGATCCATCTCAGCAGTATACAAATCAGTGTACATAGGCTTGACTACTACACTGGCCAGTTTACTAAGAACCTCAGTTGACCAATATCCAACTGGTAAGTTTGGAAATCTTACCCACAATGGAATTACATTCAAACACTCTAGGTAAAAAACAAAGTCAGTCGACCAATTCTTCAATATAAACAACTTGTTATGAAAAGTATAGGGACCTAATTGCATGACTGTATCCCTATCTTCCATCTAATCAAATCTAAATATGTAGTAGCCATCATCATGATATAGAATTTTTGGTTTATTGACAAAATCCCACACATTATCAACATAATTCTCCATAGATTTGAAATAAGGATTTTCACCTAGAACATAGCCAATGAGAGAATTTCTCCAATAGTTATGTTGTTCCTTAATGTCTTCGTCTACAATCATCACTACAATTGTATCTCCATGTAGATCTAGAGGTATGTATGTGAGTGCCTTACCCATTTGAGAGCTTCGATTTCTCTTATTCTCCTTCACTGATTTGGTTTCCTCTTCCATTGGCACTGGTTTTTAAGACGTAGCTGAAAAATTCACCGTGGATTTGGCTAGATCAGAAAATTGAAGCCGTCGGGGGATCTCTTCCCATGTTCTTCGCGCAACTCGTTTCCCAACTAAATTGAGTTGACGCTCATTTACTTCACCCTCTCCTGGATCTTCACGTATAGTTTGAAACTGAATTGGAAGAAAACTCCCAAACATTAGTGGTTTTGCATGCGCCGGTATAGCAGTGATCGATGTTACTGAGCTCGCTGGTGGCGTTAGATTGGTGGTGGCCGGAGTTGTCATGCTACTTGTGCATGTTAGCATATCTTACTTAACGTACGTCGAGATAAACATTCCTTTCACCCTTTAAAGTTAAAAACTCGAAAATAATAAATTTAAAATTATACGATTTTGTTAAAATAGTTGTCCACTCTGAATCTAACAACAACACATAAAATGGAACAAGTAGGGAGTAATAGTTTCGTTACTTTATTGTAATTGCAATAAAATAAAGATTAAGACCTAAACTTATTCAAAGTTCCTATTAATCCGCCAAAGCAAACATATTAACGTGGCTAATCAAAGTGAACTCCATAATTTCAGCCAATAAGAATCAAGTATAGAGGCCTCTCAATCCGGCACGAATCTCAATCTCAAATCTTAACCGTCCAATCATTTTTAGAAAACACAACTAACGCATTTAACAACCGTAGATAGAGGATTAGAAAAGCACAGGGATAATCATTCTGAACCGTCAGATATACAATTTTTATAACACGATACCCCTCCCCCACAACGCGTATATATATATAATCCTTAACCTCCACTCCTTGTAAACTTTTTCAAATACAACACAAAGAAGAAGAAGAAGAGATTGCATAAGAGGTTCGTCAAAATATTCTCGCATATATATTTTTGAATTTCTCTTGTATATATGATATATGAAGAAATTGATCGGTTATATTTTCGGTTTTTTTCTGTGGAAATTTTAGGGTTAGGGTTTCGGACTATCTTCTAAGTTAGAATTGTAGGTGCAGCTGCATAAAATTAGGGGTTTTACGGAATGTTTGATTTTCTATAATATTTTAGGGATTTAACTTACCTTCTACTTTGGTTCCTATAATAATAGTTTCGGAGTTTGCTGTTCTATTTTAGGGATTTTAAAAAAAGAAAAGAGATTGCTATCTTTTTTTTTTGTTTTTTTGTGAAATAGAGACTGTTTGGGTTGGATTCAACCCTTCTTATCCTGTTGCAAATTTGAATATGTTTTTCTTTGATTTTTTTGAATTTCCTAGGCTATTAGGACTAGCCAGCTACTTTTGATACTCATGCTGTTTGAACGTATTTGGAACAATCAAAGAAGAATAAGAGGTTTATCTTCAAGTGCAAAATAGAAATCTTCTATCGTTTTTTAATTCTTTATTTTGTGAAATCCTTGGTGTTTTTTTCATGTATTATTGCGAATTAAAGTCTCAAATTTTGTGCTAATAAGAGATGCTAGTGTGAGGCAACACATTATTTTGGTGCTATTTTCAACATGAATTTCTGTTGTTTTGAACATATTTGAAAAAATCATTACCAAAGTAATAGATTATATAACTTCCTCCATTTAGCTGCTATGTCATTCTTTTTGGCATAGTGAGTACATTAATATTGCATGAAGCAATCTTATGTTCTTCAAATTTGCACAATCTGGGGGTTGACTCTGTTTAATCATTAACTTCCAATAGTGCAAGTCGAAAGTCTTAGTTTTTCGTTTGATTTCCATCACCTTGTTTTTAGTGCAAAGTTGAAACACTTCATTTGTCTGTCTTCTTAATTTTATGAAATTCTGGGTGTGTTTCTTCTATAATTGCAAACTTAAGTCTTTCTCCTGTCTTGATTTAAAAAAAAAATTGTTTGTATTCAGATGGCTCGTACCAAGCAAACTGCTCGTAAGTCTACAGGAGGAAAAGCTCCAAGGAAGCAACTTGCAACTAAGGTCTACTTCTGTTTAGTTTATTCTTGGTCTTCACTCAAATATATTTTGTATGCATTAGTTTTTAATTTTGTATCTTATGTGTATTAGGCTGCACGTAAGTCCGCTCCTACCACTGGTGGTGTAAAAAAGCCACATAGATACCGCCCTGGTACAGTTGCTCTTCGGTAAGTACTTTTTTTAAAAAAAAAACTTCTGGTTGTCTTTAGAGTTTATCAATTTAATTGCATGCTTAATTAGCATTATATGCATGCAGTGAAATCCGCAAGTACCAGAAGAGTACCGAACTCTTGATCAGGAAGCTTCCATTCCAGAGGCTTGTTCGTGAAATTGCCCAGGACTTTAAGGTAGATTTTGTGGATTAATTATTTGGTTTATTGGTTCTGAATTTGATACTGTTATGGTAAGGAAGATGTAGCCTATGTTGTTTTCTGGTGATTGATCATACTTTTTGTATTTCTTTTGCTATTCAGACTGATCTGCGTTTCCAGAGTCATGCGGTGCTGGCTCTGCAGGAGGCTGCTGAGGCCTACTTGGTGGGTCTCTTCGAGGACACTAACCTTTGTGCCATTCATGCCAAGCGTGTGACAATTATGCCCAAGGACATTCAGCTTGCCAGGCGAATCAGGGGCGAGCGTGCTTAATTTGATCAACTCTAGCTAGTAGAGTTGTTGGTCCTTGTCTGGCTCTTCTTTGTAAGACGTAAAGACAGTAACTAAATCTAGTGGTAGGGCTTGTTGCTTTGAATTTGTTGGTGGCTGGTGGTGTGATGTAATTTGCTGGTGTTTTTTTTTGGAGAAGGGGAAAACATGATATTTTGTTTGGGTCTCTAAATGTTTTGTTGTCACACCACTGGTGTCGAACAATCTTCAGCGTTTTCATCTAATGGTTAGCTCAAGTTATTGTGTAATTTATTATATTGTGCTCGAAGTGACTTGGGATGCATTTATCCCAGTTAAATGGGATGGTTTGGATTTGGGTATTGGAAGTGTGGACTAGGTTTTCTGATGCATCTGTTGCAGTCACTAGTCACTAACTATTCTGAGATATTTGCATCTAATGCTACGTCTGAGTGAACTAAATATGTACTCTGGTTAGAAAAATGTGTATATCCTTCATTTACGATCTGGTTAACTCGCAGGATTTCTACTTCTCTTGCTACCTTTGGCCGTAGCATGTCCTGATACAATTTAATATATTACTACCGTCAGTATTGAAACCTGCTGTATTTCAGAGAAAGAGCATGCAATTTGTTTATTGGGCAGAAACTTGTTTAATGTTAGTACGATATTAATCCAACCAGTGAAAGCATTTATTAAATGAAAGAATTCAGAATGGCTGCCGGCAATTCGATGGCGTAACTCATTCAAATTATTAGCATTCCCCTCATTCAATTGTCTTCTTAGCCTACCGGATTGACTTCTATGCGCAATAATATGAAGAATTATGCACTTTTTTTTTACTTTTACTTTTATATCCATTGTAGCAGGAGAAAAGCAAGGTTAATTCATAGAAAAGGGACATTTTTCTCATCTTATGTCTTCACCCTTATCCATTTATCTCTTCCCTCCAAAAAAAAAAAAAAGGTTAAAAACAAATTTCACCACTCACACTCTCTCTGTTTCTCTACTTTGGTTTTTGATAAGGAAGCAAAAGTAAATAAGGAATATTCTAGATAGATGTGTATATTTCATATGTTATTTAGGAGTAGGTTACAATTAATTAATTGTATGGGTTTAGGAAAACTTAGCCAATT
>ML323404.1:0-114879 GCA_005239505.1 Nicotiana paniculata | reverse complement strand
TCTTCAAAATTCCATAATTCTCACAATTCCCATACTTAAATCTGTACCTAGACCATGCATTTGTTTTTAAATGAGTTAGAATAACTTACCTTGTGATCCTTGACAAAAATCCCTCATTGAAGCTCCCCACAATCGACCATGCCAAATGAAAATAGGAGGAGAAATGGAAAAATTCTCGTTTTAAAACATTCTGGCCAGGCCTCATTTCTGCACCTGCTATCCAACCTTCGTACCTGCGCTCCCGCAGGTGCGACCAAACTCCCGCACCTGCATCTTTCTCAGTTACAGCCAAAACTCGCACATGCGGCACCAAAGCTGCACATGCGGCCCCGCACCTACGACCAGAGCCTCGCAGGTGCGGTCGCACCAGACACCAGTAATCTCAGTACTTCTTCAAACCCCAAACCTAATCCGTTAACCACCCGGAATCCACCCGAGGCCCCTCGGACCCCGTCCAATTAAACCAACTTGTTCCAAAACTTAATGCGGACTTGCTCGAGGCCTCAAATCACATCAAACAACAACGAAACCACGAATCGCACTAAAATTCAAACTTTATGAACTTGAAATTTCCAACTTCTACATCCGATGCCGAAACCTATCAAATCACAACCGATTGACCACAACTTTTGCACACAAGTCATATTCGACATTACGGATCTTATCCAACTTTCGAAATCACATTCCGACCCCGATATGTTTACTCAAAAACCTAATCTTAGTCAATTTCTCCAACTTAAGGCTTCTGAAATGAGAATTTTCTGTCCAATTTGACTCTGAACTTCCCGTCAACTCCGACCATGCCCACGAGTCATAATACCTGAAATGGAGATGCTCATGACTTCAAACCGCTGAACAACTCACTAGAGATCAAAACAACCGATCGGGTCATTACACTCATTTTGTAGTGATTTTCGTGGGTTTTTCAAGAAAATCATCGGGATAAATGATTCTAACTCGGTTTTGGCTATATTACACGAATCCATAATTATTTTCATCATTTAATTAGTGAATTGAGTTTGATATTTGGGAAAAAAATTGTGAAAACTTCTTAGACTATATCTTGGGGATTTGAAAGGCGATTGAGGTCGGATTTGAGTAATTCTTGTATGGTTGGAGTCGTTATTGAATGGGTGTTCGAATTTTTGTAATTTTTATCGGGTTCCGAGGTGCGAGCTCGGGGTTGAATTTTTGAGACTTATTAGTATTAATCAAAGATCGAAGCTTTATTATCCGGAGTTGTTTCCTATGATTTTTATTTATGATATTAAGTTGTTTTGGCTAGATTTGAGGCATGGGAAGATTTGTTTCATCCGAGGAGGTCATTTTAAAGTATCGGCCTAGATTCTTTGAGGTAAGTTTCTTTCCTAACTTTTTATTGGGGAAACTACCCCTTAGGATTTGAGTCATTTGTGCTAATTGTGTCATGTGAAGGCCTTGTCCGCGAGGTGACGAGTACGTGCTCGGGCTTAGTTTTGGGATTTTGACCATTTAGGACTCTTAGGTTCTTATGTTCATTAGATATGAAGTTGTTTTGTCATGTTATATCCCCCATTTACTGAACTCACCCATACGAGTCTTATTTGGAATTAACTGCTTCATATTCTACCCTTATTGCCGATTAAACTCTTATGTGCCTTAACTGAAGGTGTTGCCTATTTTATTGCCATGTTATCCTTTTTGTAGTTTCTTATCCTTAGTTGAAGTTATTATTATCTTTTCCGTAATTGCTTTCCCTTAATTGAATTTGTTGTATATCTTCGGTAATTGCTCAACCTTAAATGATGTTTTGGTAACCCTTTTCATTGTTGGCGTATCCTTATTTGGAATCATTGATTCATATTATATCTCTCATCGTCAAATTGTACTTTTGTGGAATCACTGCTACACATTATCTCTACCTTGTTGAGCTATTCTTGTGCAGACCATTATTTCCTGTTGTGTTTTTCTTTGTGAGCTCGTTCTACCATTTCTTCATGTTCTGAAGTTCCTAAGTTTATTTACTTGTCGTATACTAATGTTATTGTTGTTGTTTTTATTGTATTCAGTGTTGTTGAGCCGTGGGCTATGCGTGGTTGTGATATTGAAACTTTTTTGAGGAAACGTTGTGGTATATGGGCACATATTGTGAAAGTCATTTTGTTGAGTTGTTATATTTTGGCACACATGTTATTGTTGAGAGGATTGTTATGATGTTTGTATGAGGTTTCAACCGTGTTGTTGTTATGATGTTTGCACGAGGTTTATGTCATGTTGTTGCTATGATGTTTGCACGAGGTTTCTGCCATGTTTTTGTTATTATTGATATGCATACGGTGGTATAAGTTCTGGGTGTTGAAACGAATGCGGTAAGATAATGTAGGCTTGATATGCGTGGCTAGTAGGGGAACTACTAGAAGCCATGCAGTGTGATAAGGTGGGTTAAAACGCGGGATGCTATTTCGGAAAAAATGATTTTCAAAGCTAAATGTAAAGGCTCCTACTGTGATATAAGGAAATTCATTTTATGATTTGAGACTACGAGGCGGTACCTCGGTAGTGGCTCTTGTTGATATTTTCCCGTTCTTTTGTACTTGTATTTGGTTGTTGTTGCCTTGGCATACTATTAATTGTCTTTCTCCGTGTTGCATTATTGCTTAGTTCTATGTAGTTAATCTTGTTGTACTATTCATTGTTTTAATTTCATTGTTGTCTTTATTACACGGTACATTTTATGGTGACCGTTTCTTATGTGTCATTCATTGTATCTACTCTTACTTGGTTACTTGAAGATGAATCATGATGTTTTGACCATTTACATGTACTCCCGTGTACTTGCCTTATGTGTGAGAGTTATCATGTTGGCACGTGAGTTGTCTGTGCAGTCATGAGCCATGATTATTTTTGGCAAGTGAGTGGTCCGCGTGGATATTAGATATTGTCACTCCCTTGGCACGTGAGTCGTCTGTGTTGTTATGAATTGTAATGGGGGCACAAGATGTCGAGTGATTAGGGTTCATTAATTGGGACCTGTAATTTGTGATTTTGAGGTTTGGTACCTCATGGAAATTCTTAGGTAAACCTGGTGTGAAATCGGTTGTTCCTATTACGTTGTCACTTGTTTTCCTTTATTTGGTTTCAATGGATTTGAACTACTTTCAGCTCACTCTACAGTGTTATTACTTGTTTATTCTCTGTTGTTAATTGTTTCTTTTAGCTTCCTATTACAAGAATAGAATTATTATTGTCATCATTCCTAGCTTTATAGAGACATTGCTCCCTGTTAGTTCTACATTTATACTTGTTCAGATGTTTAGTCCAGTGGGTGTCTTGATTGCCCCTCGTCACTACTCCACCGAGGTTAGTCTTGATACTTACTAGGTAACGTTCTAGTGTACTCATACTATGCTTCTGCACATTTTTGTGCAGATCTCAGATGCCTCGGTTATTGTTGATTATTAGCTAGTTGGTCGAGCATTATTGTGGAGATTCAAGGTAAAACTGTCGTCGCGTTCGCAAGCCTCAGAGTCACTTATGAAATTGTACTTGTATTGTTTAATTATATTCCGAACAGTTGTATCTAGGGATTTTTGAGCAACTCGGTAGAGCTTATGACTTGTACTAGCGATTTTGGGATTATAAGTTGTGTATAAAGAACTCTATTTCCTATTTATTACTTGATAGTGTTCGTCTTGCCTAGCCTTAGAGACTAGGTGCCATCACGACATCCGTGAGAGACTAGGTGTCATCACGACATCCTATGGAGGAAAATTGTGGTCGTGACAAGTTGGTATCAGAGCTCTAGGCTCATACGTTCTATGAGTCATAAGTGAGTTTAGTAGATTTTTGCGGATCGGTACGAAGATGTTTGCACTTATCTTCGAGAGGCTACAAAACTATTAGGGAAGTTTCACTTCTTTCATTTCTATCATGCGAGTTTATTGATCTCGGAGTTTGAACTTTTGTCATTATATTCTCTCACAAACGGTGAGGACACGAGTTTTAGTTACCGACGATGTTGTCCCAAAGCCGGTATTGCCAGGGGGCAGGGAAGAGGTAGAGGCAAAGGCAGAGGTCGAAGAGGAGCGTGTACCGCAGCTAGAGCTCCTATCAGAGCAGCAGTTGAGGAGTCGTCAATAGCTCCGGTTGGGGTCAGGCACCGGATGCGCATGTTGCTACCCCATAACTTCGGGAGATTTTGGCACAGTTCGTGAGCATGTTTGGTACATTAGCTTAGGCGGGGTTGATTCCGGTTGCACCAACTACTTCACAGATCAGGAGAGGAGCTCAGACTCCCACGACCCGTACTTTGGAGCTGCGAGTCCATGCTGGTTAGGTTCCGGGTGTCATACCGACACATCTTGTTATCCCAGTTCCGCATGTGGTTAGGGCAGCAGCATTTGAGGAAGAACAACTCAAAATTGCAAGGTTCAAGAAGTATTACCCTTCTACTTTTAGTGGTTTGACTTTAAAGGATGTGCATGGGTTCCTAGGAGAGCCCTACTGTATTCTCCACATTATGAATATTGTATAGACTAGTGGGGTTGCTTTTACTATGTTCCAGCTTAAGGGAGCGACATATCAGTGGCGGTGAGCATGTGAGTTGGGTAGTCCGGTCGATGCAGCTTCACTTTCATGGACTCAACTTTTAGAGGTGTTATTGAGAGAGTTTGTTCCCTAGACCCTTCACGAAGCGTGGCGTGCGGAGTTTGAGCAGCTGCGCCATAACACTATGTCGATGTTAGGGTATGCTGTTAGATTAAGTGATTTGTCCAGACATGCACCTATTTTGGTTTTTATAGTCATAGGCGAGTATGCAGGTTCATTAAGAGGCCCAGTCATGATATCTGGTCCAATATAGCTCGGGAATTGGACTCGGATGTTCCATTTCAGCAGGTAGTAGAGATTGCCCGCCGATTAGAAGGCATGCAGGATCAGAAGAGAAAGTGAGAGGAAAGGGAGGCTAAGAGGCCTCATAGATCGTAGAGATCTACTAGTCCCTATTTTGGAGGCAGGGTACGACATGGTAGAGGTTTTCTGGGTCAGCCAGTTTAATTTACACTTCAGACTTCACAGGGTGTTTCAGGTACCTATGGGTCTTAGGGTACCCGTACCGAACAGCTTCCACAGCCATGTCAACGAAGAGGTTATTTTGAGTGTGGAGATACCAGCCACATGGTGATAGATTTTCCCAGACTCAGGATATATGTGTCGCAGCGGGGTATTCATGCTATGAGTTTTGAGTTTTACTTTAGTTTCCGATATCCCTGCACTGCCAGCTTCTGCAGGTCAGGCGAGTAAAGGGCGCCCAAGAGGGGGAGGGTCGGCCCGGTGATGTGCTTTCTATGGTAGGGATGAGGCCGCTTCACTAGATGATGTTGTACGTATATGGTTTGTGATTTGTTATAAAGGAGCATCATTCATATTTTTTTCGGCTCTGCTTATAGGAGTGAGTCCTCCTATGTTACTTCTTATACGGGTGAGTTCATTGATTTGGTACTCTGCTTATGTGTTTACCCCTGTTAGGAGATTCTATAGTGGTATACCCTGTTTATCATTTTATTTTTATTCATTATTGAGAGCTATGAGACTTAAAGTGGATTTCTGTTACTCATTTAGGTAGTTTTAGGTACGAATTGTGGTTTAGATGCTCTATCGGTGTGGGAGTTAAATATGTGTTGTTACTTTGCTAGAAAAAATTGAATTAGTGGAAAGTTTTGGTTGGTATGATATGTATATTACTTGTGATTCAGAGTTGAAGATGGAATCCTCGCGTTTTCATATGGTTGATATGTTGAACCGGGCTTCGTGCCGCGGTGGAAGTCAAATCAGGATGAGATCCATGTGATTAGTTAATCTATTTTGATTCTCCCTTGTGAAATTGATTCGTAGTATGCTATTGATAGGGAGTTGTACATGTCGGTCTTGTTTAATAGTCCTCTTATGTGTTTTTCCTTACATATTTAGTCGCATTCGTATGGTGCTTATTGTGTTTTAGCTTATGAGGTGTGTGCAAGAGTGGTGTTATATGTGACTTGTGATTTGAGTGAATAGTCATGGCATCTTCGTGTTTCTTGCCTCGTTGTCAGTTTTATGGAGGTTTGGAACAGGGTTGTAGATGATATGAGGTTGATTGTGGGGGTTGGGTTTGATTATGGACATCTATTGTGATCAGAGATGTGGTAATGGGCATATGCGTGATGTGTTATATTGTGTGGTTGTACCTTATGGGTGTAGGAATAAGTTGTTGCAGCTGGTTGAGGTTGGTATTGTGTGTCGATGTAGGAATCGGGTCTTTTGCAAATAGTTGGATGATGAGAAATTTGGTCCTAAGCCCTATTACTGTGGGTGGAAGAAATAATATTCAGTTGAGTTGGTGTTGTCCTACACCCAGTGACTTGAAGACTTTGGAATGGTTATTGGCACGTTCGAGGACGAATGTTTGTTTAAGAAGAGGAGAATGTAATGGCCTGACCGGTGGTTTTGAGAATTTACGTCTCGTTCGGAGGCTTAAGGTCTCGAGAAGCTTCGTATTATGTGTTATGACTTGCGTGTATGGTCAAGTTCGGTTTTCGGGTGATTCGTGATCAGATTGGAAGAAGGATTCTTGTTTTAGAAGCTTAAGCGATAAGAGTTAACCGGAATTTGACTTTTGTGTAGACGACTTCGAAAGGACGCTTTGATGATTCCAATAGCTTTGTATGGTGATTTTGGACTTAGGCGTGCGTCTAGATTTGGATTTATAGGTCTGTAGGGTAATTTGATGCATTTTGGCGAAAATTGAAAAGTTGAAGTTTTGAAGGTTAAGAGGTTTGACCGGTAGTTGACTTTATTAATATCGGGCTCGGATTGCGATTCCGAGAGTTGTATTAACTCTGTTATGTCATTTCAGACTTGCATGAAAAACTCGATGTCATTTCCTATTCATTTGATATGGTTTGGCACGAGTTTTGAAAGTTCATAAGTTCAACTTGAGGTGTGATTCGTAGTTTTGACGTTGTTTGATATGATTTGAGGCTTCAAGTAAGTTCGCATTGTTTTAGGACCTGTTGGTATGTCGGGATGGTGTCCCGAGGACCCCGAGTGAGTTTTGGACATTTCGGCACTTTGATGATGTTCTGGAACAGTTGAAGTGAGGAGAGCACATTGTTTGGAGTGATGAGGCAAAGCCCATGTGCGGCCCGCAGTGGAGAGAGGTGCGGACCGCAGTAGGGGAAACCTGCAAGTTTGATGGTCTGACTTCGGAAGCTTATATCTTTTAATATATAAGTAATTTGGAGATGATCCAAAAATAAAAAATGTATCCCTTTGAGTCTAGTTTCCAGAAAGACAAACCATTTATATATTGGACATTTCTACAGAAAGGTATGGTCAATTTACTGAAGCTTGGTAGTGCAGTTTCTGCTGTAATACGGCCGCACAATATGGATCGCGGTCACAGAAAGTGGAAGACCACACAGAAAAATGTGTGGTCAGCACTTTGGGAGATCGGAGTACCATATAAATGAGGGTTTCATCTCATTTTTCATTTTTGGACCTAGAGAGCTCAGTTTGTAGTGATTTTCGTGGATTTTTTAAGAAAATCATCGGGGCAAGTGATTCTAACTCGGTTTTGTCTATATTACACGAATCCATAGTTATTTTCATCATTTAATTAGTGATTTTGAGTTGGATATTTGGGAGAAAAATTGTGAAAACTTCTTATACTAAATCTTGGGGATTTGAAAGGCGATTTGAGGTCGGATTTGAGTAATTCTTGTATGGTTGGACTCGTTATTGAATGGGTGTTCGGATTTTTATAATTTTGGTCGGGTTCCTAGATGCGAGCCCGTGGTAGACTTTTTAGTGTTAATTAAATATCTAAGCTTTATTATCCAAAATTATTTTCTATGGTTTTTATTTATGATATTAAGTTGATTTGGCTAGATTTGAGTCGTCCAGAGATTTGTTTCACGCGAGGAGGTCATTTTAAACTATCGGTCTAGCTTTTTTGAGGTAAATTTCTTACCTAAATTTTTATGGGGGAAACTACCCCTTAGGATTTGAGTCATTTGTGCTAATTGTGTCATGTGAAGGTTGTATACGCGAGGTGACGAGTACGTGCTCGGACTTATTTGTGGGAATTTGACAGTTTACGGCTTCTAGGTTCTTATGTTCATTCGATATGAAGTTGTTTTGTCATGTTAAATCCACCCATTTAATGAACTCTCCCTTATGTGTCTTATTTGGAATTAATTGCTTCGTGTTCTACCCTTATTATCCATTAAAATCATATGTGCCTTAACTGAAGTTGTTGCCTCTTTTATTTGCATGCTATTCGTAATTTCTTATATTTAATTGAAGTTATGATTATCTTTTCTGTAATTGCTTATATTTAATTGAATTTGTTGTATCATTTCCGTAATTGCTCAACCTTAAATGAATCTTTGGTAACCCTTTTCATTGTTGACGTATCCTTATTTGAAATCATTGATTCATGTTATCTCTCTTATCGACAAATTGTACTTGTGTGAAATTATTTCTACATATTATATCTACCTTGTTGAGCTATTCTTGTGGAGACCATTATTCCCTGTTGTATTTTTCTTTGTGAGCTTGTTCTACTGTTTCTTTGTGTTCTGAAGTTTCTGAGTTGATTTATTTTTCGTATCCTCGTGTTATTATTGTTGTTGCTATTGTATTCAGTTGTTGACCAGAGGGCTATGCGTGGTTGTGATATTGAAACTTTTTTTAGGAAATGTTGTGGTATATGGGAACATATTGTGAAAGTCATTTTGTTGAGTTATTATATTTTGGCACATATGTTATTGTTGAGAGGATTGTTATGATGTTTGCAAGAGGTTTCTGCCGTGCATTTCTTATGATGTTTGCACGAGGTTTCTGTCGTGATATTATTATGATGTTTGCACGGGGTTTTTGCCGTGCTGTTGTTATTATTGATATGCATGCGGTGGTATAAGGTCTGGGTGTTGAAACGCATGCGGTGACATAAGGTTGGCTTGATACGCGTGGCTAGTAGGAGAACTACTAGAAGTCATGTGGTGTCATAAGGTGGGCTAAAATGCGGGGTGTTATTTCTGGAAAAATGATTTTCAAAACTAAATGTAAAAGGCTCCCGCGATGATATATGGAAAGATTGTATGATTTGAGACTATGAGGCGGTACCTTGGTAGTGACTCTTGTTGATATTTCTCCATTATTTTGTACTTGTCTCTGATTGTTGTTTCTCTTAGCATACTATTAATTGTCTTTCTCTGTGTTTCATTATTGCTTAGTTCTAGTTAAACTTGTTGTACTATTCATTATTTCAATTTTATTTCTATCTTTATTTCATTTTGTGGTGACTATTTCTTATGTGTCATTCATTGTCTCTACTCTTACTTGGTGACTTGAATTGTGGTAGAACACTTGAACAAGCATACACGTATAAAAATTACCCATATCGGTCTACGAAGATGAATCCTGATGTTTTGACCATTTACATGTACTCCCATGTACTTGTCTTATGTGTGAGAGTTATCATGTTGGCATGTGGGTTGTCCGTGCAGTCATGAGTCATGATTATTGTTGGCATCATGCCTATCTTTATAGATACATTGCTCCCTGTTAGTTCTACATTTATACTTGTTCAGGTGTTTAGTCTAGTGGGTGTCTTGACTTTCCTTCATCACTACTCCACCGAGGTTAGGCTTGATACTTACTAGGTACCACTGTGGTGTACTCATACTATGTTTCTGCACATTTTTGTGCAGATCTCAGATGCCTCAGTTATTGTTGATTATTAGCTAGCTGGTCGAGCATTGCTGTGGAGACTCAAGGTAAACATGTCGTCGCGTTCGCAGGCCTCATAGTCACTTTCTGAAATTGTACTTGTACTGTATAATTCTATTCTGAACAGTTGTATCTAGGAATTTTCTAGCAACTCAATAGAGCTTATGACTTGTACTACCGATTTTGGGATTGTATGTTGTGTATAAATAATTCTATTTCACATTTAATAGTTGATGGATGAATTCTTCTATTAATTCAGTAAGTGTTAGGCTTTTAAAGACTAGGTGCCGTCACAACATCCTATGGAGGAAAATTGAGTCCGTGACATTGATTGAGAGTTGAACATGTGGTTCCACATTCAAACAGGATAGATGAACATCTAAAGAGGGCTCTTTCTAAGTTTGTAGGTAAGCTTTGGTGAATTTAGTAAGTTTCAATGGCCTGGGAACACAGTCACAAACATGATATACAAGCAGCAGTTTCCTTTAAGGCAAGGGTGAGTTTAGACATAATAGGTGTCATTGACATGTGTACATGTTATATATTTTCACTAATACTATCACATTACAACAGGACTAAGTACTAAGCATGGAATCCGGCTGATAGGACCATCATAATTGATTATGGACAATGAAAGTTTAGGCTAAGCTTATTGGAAACTAAGATACTCACTAAGACACAATGTAGTATTTCAAACGGGGGATGTGAACATCAGAAATTTCCTTAATCTCTTTAGTGACCATAGTTTGACTTATATCTCTATTGTTATATGGTTCATCCTCTTTGAATAACAAGATGTTGGCTTTCTTGTTTATGATGTGACATAGTTCTAACAGATGTGAGAGCACAAGCAAATAGGAAATCTATTTGAGTAAGAATGAGTGCAAAACTTCTAAGAAAAGGGATCCAAACACATTACTTGAGGTATTCTTACAAGGTTGCAAGACTCTAAGACATGACAGAGTTTCAACTAACATAGGATCAGCTCAACATGTTAATTGCAGGAGTTCAAAGCAATGAATATTCATGTTAGGCAGTCATAGTTCTAATAACAAAAAACAACTAATCCAGTTAAATAGGGTAAGTATATTAGCTCTAACATAGTGAAATTCTAGTTTCAACAGCGTGACATAACAAAAAAAAGGATAATGTTCAAATCAATAGAGGCTAAACTCTTAAGAACAATTAAGGGCATGGTTTAAGATGGACTGACAGAACACATAAGACCAATTCTAGAAAGTCATTGGCAATTAGTTCAATCATTTTTAAAAAATCATTTTCATATAGTGATACTTACAGATGATCACACAATCATGGAGGCCAATAAAAGATCATCTCAACAGTATATCAGAAAGTCTCAAAATAATAAGAAAACGTTTGAAGAAAGAAGACAACTTGAACTGACACATTGTAATCACAATAACAACTCTGTAGTTATCTTTAAGTGTATATGATTACCACAGTCTTAGTTCTACCAAACAAGTGATTTTACTACATGATATAGTTCAACATGGAGTATCAAGGCAAGAGAAGTAGAGAAAACATGAAAGCTTTAGCAAAAGTATCTTGAGATCTAAGTCAGGATAGGTGTAGAGATCATGTAAAAAATTTATTCAATTACAAAAGTCCAACAACTCATAGATTTTCTTAACTTAGAAGAGCATTCATTAAGTTTACAAAGATGATCGATTGAATTAATTTCAGATCCTTTTAGAGGTCAGTGAATTCACATATATAATATCGAAGCATAATGATCAAACTTAATACACTATGAATAGAATAATCAACAAAAAGTACAAGACTTTAATCTTGAAACAGTTAAAGAGAGGAAAGATCGATGAGCACTGACCTTTCTTCTAGCAGCAAACCAAACAAGAATCTCCTTTAGCTGTTAAGAACCAAAAGCTCAAACTCCGACCGAGATGGGACTCAGAATCCGTAAAGGAATTGAAACTAGTTAAGAACCCTAGCTTTGATTTTGCTACTCAAGATTAAAATTTGTGATTTTTTGCTTGTTAGATGATTATCATGTATCTTGTTGTGTGTGTTAGGTGAAAACATTAAAATCCTCATTTTATAGTGGTTGTTAAAGCCCTAGAGTTTCACATATTCAAATCAATAGTGGAGAGTGACGGAGGAGTGGTGATGCAAACACAATCGAGTGAAATCAGAATGAATAGAGGGGAAAAAACTAGTGAGAGCTTTACCTGAGTAGGCGACAATTCTTACAGGTGAGAAACCATCGGACAAATATCGAAAATCCATAGGTCATTGCTTTTGACCTCTGGCTTCGAATAATCATCATGAAATGTTCATGCATGAGGTATTTTGTTGCAGCATCAAAGGATTTGAGGACTGGAAGTTTCATGTTTGCGTCTAAGTTAAGATAACTCGAGATTTCAAATTCTTGTGATAAAATGGGGAAGTTTCAGCAAGATTCTCGGATAGGTAAGGAAAAAATATGATTGTCTGTTGATTTATAAGTGGTCGCCTCTAGGGATAAGGTTAGGGGGAGGGATCTGGGTCGTTGATCGTTTAGATCGACGGTCCTGATATTTGAGGGTTTAAACGTTTTAATTAGGAATTTTGGTGGCCGTTGGATTCTTGTGATCCAATGCCTATGATTAAATCTAATGAGTGTTTCAGATTAAAGAAAAAATGGAGACAAATCGTGAGCCGTTGATATAAGGAACGGATAGCTAAGACCAGTTGTGCTTCTTTGGTGAGTGATTGAGATGGATGATGTGGCATGATTTTATTAGCCAAGAGAGGTGACAGGGATTGCCAAGGTGGAGAGGAAGGGATTGGATCTGGGTCAAATTTGGATTTAGGTTTGGTTATTTGGGCTAAAATTGATTTAAACAATAGACACTTATGTTTAATTAAGAAATTATAGTTGTAGCCCTTTAACTTTTAAACCCTTTTGAAATTAATTTAAATAAACTTAATTATTTTCAATAAATGTAGTAAAAACTATAATTATCAAATACGCTACTAATTATTGTCATTAATTATTTGTAAACTACTTTTTCATCTAAATTATGACACTAATTTTAAATTATTAAAATAATAATCTAATTAACTAAAAATTATGGAATAATTCATTAAATTAATTATAAATCATATATGATGTATATAAAGGTTATTTTAATAATTTTTAAATAGTAAGTATGATATATTTTGTAATTGTAATACTAAATCATTAATTTCAACATTATTAATACTTAATTTTTTTTGTAAAATAGGTATTATTGATTAAAAATATTTTCAAAACATTCATTGAAATTATTGAGTATAATAAATTAATTTTAAAAGCGAGGGTCAAAATTGGCCGTCAACAATTAGTGCTTAAATTAGGGGATTCTTTGCTTAGGAAAGGGCGTAATTAAAGGGAACGAAGGTCAAATTGTCCTTCCATCTAAATAAGACTCATTCCTTGTGTGTTACATATTTTAAGTCACAATTAGCGCAGCTCTTCTCTCTCTTCGTCATAATTACCTATTTTAAGAGAAAAAAAATAATTTATGGTACAACAGCATACAAATTAGAAATAAATTTCATACAAAAACAAAATTTGATATATCTACAATAACATATATACTAAAACAAATTTCATACAACTAATACACTATATACAACTTGTTTATAACTTATCTACAACTTTCATAGGTCATTCTTTCCCAGTTAAATACAACTACAACATCATACAACTTAAATATAATTTTCATACAATTTCATATAATATGTCTTTTGTATATGATTTGTATATATTTTATATGGTGTCTTCTTCTTCTTCTTCTTCTTCTTCTTCGATTTTCAATCTGAAAATCCAGTCAAATCAAATCAAATTTTCACCAAATACACTCAAAATTGATATATAAATTCTATAAAATATTTCAATCGTTTGCAATAACACCCAATCCAAACAAATACTTTTAAAAAATCCAAACTTGAAATTAAGGCTTCGAAGCTTTTTTAGTGGTTGTCAATGGTAGAGAGTCAAACACCTTTAAAATTTACTTATTGACAATTTTAATTCGAACAATCGAGCTAAATAATTAATATCCATCTGCTGCTAGCCTGCCATCGGAACGCCAACAAGAAAAGGGGAAGCCCAGAAAAGATCCAAACTCCAACCATGTCAAAATTCAAATCGATAAAAATTTAATCCCTTTCTTCGCGGTTGTTAGAGAAAATTCTGAGCTTTAGAAGTAAACACCTTGTAGAATCGGTGTAGAAAGAGGGTTGATTTCAAAGAGAGAAAGAGGAAAAAAGTACTATGATTGGGGATTTACTAAATTAATGGGCTGCAATCAAGGGAGACTTATTTAAAACTAATTTGTAAATAATTGATAAATATATGACCATGTAATTAAGTTAAACTTGATTAGGGAGGGTAAGTAATTTTCATATGTAATATAAATAGGTAAAAATTATTTTTTGTGTTTAGCTTATTCTTTCAGAATTTTAAAATTTGACACATTAAAAACTCTTTTCTACTTGTCACCGTAAACTTTATATAGTCAAATCAAATATCAATATTAAAACTAATAGAAAAAGAGGATGTAGAATATAGTTAACATGTTTAACTATCACAATGATACGGAATATAGATATGATACTAAAATTGTAAAAAAGAAAAATTAATTAGAACTATAATTTCAAAAGTGCAATAGGCTCATTGTAACGATCCGGCCGGTCGTTTCGAGAGTATAGTCCCGTTTTTCTCATTTCTATTTCTTTTGTGCTTTATAGCTTTTATATGTCTTACCGAGTTGGTTGGTTCGGGTCCGGAGTGATTTTGGGGTGAATTGAGATACTTAATCTCTTAATTGAAAGCTTAAGTTGGAAAAGTCAACCGGATATCGACTTGTGTGTAAACAAACTCGGATTTAAATTTTGATGGTTCTGTTAGCTCCGTTAGGTGATTTTAGACTTAGGAGCGCGTTCGGAATGTGATTTGGATGCCCGTAGTAGAATTAAGCTTGAATTGGCGGTGATTTTGGCCGGCAGTAGAAATTTTGATATCGGGGTCGGATTGGATTTCCAAAAATTTGACTAGGTTCGTGGTGTCATTTATGACTTGTGTGAAAAATTTGAGGTCAATCGGACGTGGTTTGATGTTTCGGCGTCGTTTGCGAAATTTGGAAGGTTAGAAGTTCTTTAGGCTTGAATCCGGGTGTAATTGGTGTTTTGAGGTGGTTTTGAGGGATTCGAAGGTTCGACTAAGTTCGCATGGGGTTATATGACTTGTTGGCATGTTTGGTTAAGTTTGGGGGCCTCGGATGGAATTTGGGAGGTTTCAGACTTGGTTTGGAATTGAAAGAGCAGCTAAAGTGATGTTGTTGCTGGTTTAATCTCACATGCGGAGTGGGAAGCGCTGGTGCGAGTCCGCAGAATCGAACAAGGAACCGCAGAAGAGGCCAAGGGAGAGCTGGGTAGAAGCCGTAGGTGCGAAGACTTTCCTGCACCTGCGAGGGCCGCAGAAGCGGGCAGCTGAGCACAGGTGCGATTGTTAGCCGCAGGTGCGATGGATTACCGCACATGTGATAGGCGCAGATGCGGTCATGAAGCCGCAGGAGCGGAGCCTGGGATTTTAAGTGAAATCCGTACCTGCGATGGAATTTTCGCAAGTGCGGCGTCGTAGATGCGACTGGAGGTCCGCATTTGCAGTTTTGCTGGGCAGAACCTATAAATACAAGACTTCGAGATTTTTCACCATTTTCATCATTTTTTAGCTCTGATTTTGGGGATTTTGAGAGAGATTTCGAAGTAATCACTGAGGTAAGTTCCTTGTGCCTATTTATCTTCAATTTGTGCCTATTTATCTTCAATAATGGTGTTTTCCCACTGATTTTACACCTAGTTGGTGAGTTTTTGAGGTGAGATCTGGGAGATTAGGGCTTGAGAATTGGAGAGTGAATTTTGGGGTTTTGGAGAGGCAAATAAGGTCAAATTTTGATAAATTTGGTATAGTTGAACTCGCGAGCGAATGGGCTTTCAGGTTTTGTAACTTTCGTCGGGTTTTGAGATGTGGGTCCAGGGGGTCCGGTTGAGCCGATTTCGGATTTTGGGTTATATTTTAGTAGTTTTCTTGTGGAATTGATCTTATTAGCCTATATTGATTATCTCGTACTGTTTGTGGCTAGATTCGGGACATTTGGAGGTCGATTCAAGAGGCAAGGGCATTTCGGAGTAGGATTTCTACGCGGTTGAGGTAAGTAACAGTCTTAAATCTGGTTTTGAGGGTATAAAACCCCGAGAATTGGTATGATGTGAATATTGGAGGTGACGCACATGCTAGGTGATTGGCGTGTGAGCGTGCACCGTGAGAGATTCAGACTTGGTCCGTCCCCTGAGACTGTAAAGTTGAATAGCCCATTGTTATACCTGTTTTCCTTGTCTTTGAGTAATTTACTGCCTTTCATGTTATAAACTATGCTTAGGCCATATGATATCACTGTTGGGACCCGCAGCGGTCGTATACTTGTTGAATTGACTACTAATTGTTGTATTGTACTTATTCATAGTCTTACTTGTGTGTCGTATCTCCGTTCCCTCTAATTTCTTGTTGATACTTGTTGTATTCTCTGTTTGGGCTGATTATTATGATATTCTATGAGCCCGAGATGCTGGAGAGGTTAGTGATTGAGATAGGGCCTGAGTGACGAGCTGTGAGGTATATGGATCGGGTTGCACGCCGCAACAAGCCTTATGACTATATTTATGCATATGGATCAGGTTGCACGCCGCAACAACTCTTTGGGCTATATATTTATGTATATGGATTGGGTTGCACGCCGCAACNATATATATATATATATATATATATATATATATATATATATATCGGGTTGCACGCCGCAACGAGATTGGATCGGGCTGCACGCCGCAGCGATATAGCGCTTGGGCTGAAGGAGCCCCTCCGGAGTCTTTACACCCCCTAGTGAACGCAAGTACCTATTGAGAGTGAGTATTGAGGGCTGAGAGTCGTGTGTATGAGCTGTTGAGATGAGTTGAGTGATTGTCGCCTTGAGAGGTTGTACTTGCTTTTAATTATTGTTGCACTTAGTTGTTATCTGTCGTTGTTGTGAAATTTCTGAAAGATTTATATCAGGATTACTTGAGCTCAAATTGATTTGACTTAAACTGTCGTATTTGAAAGCATGTTCACTCTTTACTGAAAACTTCTAAAATGAACTATATTTACATAGCTCGTCACTGCTTCTCAGATCCTTATTTAATTTTGTTACTTGTTGAGTTGGTTGTAATCATGCTACACCCTGCACTTCATGTGCAGATCCATGTGTATAAGATTTCGGCGGTCGGTGAGTTCGTGCGCGAGCTAATTATCGGAGACTTACGAGGTAGCTGTCGGCGTCTGCAGTCTTTGTATCTCCTTTCTTATTATCTTTTCGCTCTTGTATTGGCATTTGGCACAGACTATTTTAGACTCTGTTTCTAGACTGGTTGTTAGATGCTCATAACTTAGTGACACCCTGATGTCGGGCTTCTGCACTTGTGTTTTGGGTTTTACCCTGTTGTTATGTAAACCTCTGGTTAATTTAGTTGCCTTAACTCATTTCTGTCATATATTGAAAGTATCGGCTTGCCTAGTTCCACGATAGGCGCCATCACGACGGGTTAGGTATTTGGGTCGTGACATTCATAGTAAGAACCTAAAGAGTTGATCTGAATATGTATCCTAGATCCAACTTTTCGTAATAGGCTTAAAGTCTTGGAACTGCCTCTGCATGTTTAAGACCACAAGTTTCAAATATTGTATAACTAAACAAATATTATACATTAAGATCACAAATTTTAAAAGTCATATTTTCTTTATTAAAATTTGTGCTAAATCAAAATATAACAAACCAAGTGAAATAGGAGTGACTTGATATAACCGGTTAAGCTACGCTGATAATGTAAAAGTTCTTTTACACTATCGATATCTAACTCACTTTTGAAAACAATTAGGCCGCTTGGACTTCGTTCAAAGCTGATTGTGTTTGGTGATCTAAAAAGAAAGGTCGTCAATTTAAAAGAAAAATCATTTCTTGAGTTAGTGACTTTAGAAGAAAGGTCTTCAAATATGAAGAATAAGCATTTACCTCTTCCCCCCTCAAATTAGGAGAGTTCCCCGACCAATCACACTTTGAAACTCGTAAATTACATACAAGCATGCATGCGCTCAACCAAATCAACGAACAAAAAGTGCTAGGGAAACATCATTAAACTCCTATATTTTCAGGATGGCTAATCACTTCTGGAAAGAGATTAATCAACCTTAGAAAATATCGATTTAGCACGATAATAATTAGAAGAGGAACCCAACTATAATAGTGACCACAGTGCTGTCTAAAGCAAGCCAATTAGAGCTGCAAAGTTCCTTTTCCGATCATAGATCACTGAATACAGAAATCAACTTAGAATCATACAGGACTCATCTTCACTCGGAACTAACGATGAATCCCACATAACCCTCTGAGCTTCTTACCTTGTTTTTCAAACCAAATAAGTTTAAACTGCTAAATTTCATCATTCAGCAAACACTTACACTTAATAAGAAACTAAGATTCATACCACATTGATTCATAATTGAATTAGAAACTGATGTCAATAGACATACAATGAATCCTTCAATAGCCATACAATGAATCCTCCAGGAATTCACGAGCTATGCTTTCTGGTCTTTCAAATCAATTCAAACGTGAACCGCCAAAACAAGACATGAGAAATCAGTCTTTTCTGAGCTCCATTTCTTCCCTACGAATACCATTCACATTTAATATGACTATCTCCAGCCTGTCACCCTGCAAAACAGAAGCAAATTGGACGATAAATCAACTCCTACGTAATCACCTTGAACAAGATCTCACAGAAACCACCAAACCGCTACATAAAAGCAGAAGACATTATTGACTTACGGTGTATATATCCCTTTCAGTTGCTGAAGCAAAACATGTTTTCACTAAATCAATGGCTTCTGATTCAGAAAGTGGAGTAACAGCATCCTGTGCAGATCATGGAAGCTTTTATTAGACAGAGAGTATGTTTTTCATTTCTCCCAAATTCTTTGGATGAAATACACAGATGTAGTAACCCTAGCTCAGGAACTAGGTAAAGAGTAGAAAGTGATAAATATTCCATTTCCTTGTTTGGTTTGACTAGAGAACAGAGAAAAAATTGGAGTTCTCTCCCTCACAGGAAGGGAGACTTAGAATTTAAAACTATAAGCAATTATCCCATTTTCTTGATTCCAAACAAGAGAGAAGAGAATCATTTACTTCTAATTTTCCCTCTTTGTTCTTTCCCTTCTCTAATCTCTACCCAACTTAACAAGGTCATTTGCTTTTAAAATAAACATTTTAGTTATCAACTTGGTTTGATTTCTGAAAACAAGTGAACAAAACTTGGCTTGTTTTTTCTCTCAAATAATGTGAGACGTGTGTGGGACCCACCGCTCGCCTACCCTTTTATTTATTTCTAGTTTTTTTTTTTCAAGGGAGAGCATCATTTTCCAAATACAAATTTGTTACAATTCTTGGCCAAGTTGTAACCTTTTTTTTTACTTCAACCTGAACATTTTTTTTCCTTGGAGGGGAGAATGTGCATTTTCATCATTTTCTAACTAAAACTTTTTTGGCCAAGTTGAATCTTTTATCTTCAGTGTAGCAGTATCCAAAGCAGGTTAAATTTCACCCATGCCAAAACCTCAGCAGACTCTTTAGGACTTCAGTAATATTTTCCCCTAACCAACACCACTTTGCTCCCAAAACCTAACCAAAACATTTCCCAACCCAACACCACTTTGCCCCCAAACCTAATCAAAAACCAACTCCATATCAAAATTCAAACACTCGCAATTGTTTTCCAGAAACAAAACAAATGTTGCACTAAAATTAAACCAAGAAACAAATTCTTTAATAAAAGCCACCAAAGTATTTGTCTATGTAACAAAAATCTGACAAATTCAGTAATGAACAGACCTTGGCAGGCAGCAAGAGAGGGCTGGGAGATTTTAGCTGGTTGTCCAGGAAAGGCATGATAAGAGTTGAACCTGAACCTTGAGAACTGTACCCTACCCTCTCGTAGGATCCAACAGCATCATATGTGAAAACACACCCCTTCCCTACAAGGTTTTCAGGATAAAATGCAAATAAGCTTCTTTATCAGCCAAGATTCAAAATAAGAACCTTAAGACATCATTTCCACCTCATAAAAAGTTACCTTCACTGTCAAGGCCACCTAAAACATTGAAGGAGTAGTAGGGGAAGAAGCGTTTGTAGTATAGAGTGTTCGATAGTAGCTGACCCATTGCTGGGCAGCTCATCTGTTTGTTGTGCTGATGCTGATAGATCTATTTCCGAGAACAAACAGCTGAATATTATTCTCAATTTCATAAATATCTAAAATCCTGAAGCCTAAATACAGAAGATTTCAATAATTAATATTGCACATCCATTTCAAATTTAAGCCCCATAAAATTAAAGTACATAATACTCCTCTTCTGCGCAAGTTAGATGACCTACTCCTAGTAGCACAAACATTAAGAGAAAAGCAGAAAATGTGCACCATTTTGTGTACATTTAGGGAATACGACAGGTGTAGGTTACAGTTTAATTTTAGGGAAGGAACTCTGAGTGGAGTGAAAATGGGTGCTCTTAAACTTTTTTCTGTTGTGCAATGTATATTAAGATTTTTCTTTCAAGGGAAGTTGCTAATAAAAAGTAAATGAAAGGAAGATATTCAGTATTGAAACAGAGCAATAAGCTGCACAAGATAAGTCTTCCAAAGTAGCCGTTTGTGATTACATGTTTTACAGGAAAGGAGTAATCAGCAAACAATGTATTGGGAGTTCCAGCAGAGTAAAAGGTCAGTTTTTCTTCTGGATGAAATGCTAAATGTCAAACAAAAGTATTAATTTATCATTGAATATTTTTAATAAACAAGCGATTTTAGTGTTGTGGTTACAGATCTATTGTCTCTAAGGGTCTCCCGGAAACAGCCTCTCTATCCCTTAGGGGTAAGGTCTGTGTACATTCTACCCTCCCCAGACCCCACTAGTGGGATTCTACTGGGTTGTTGTTGTTGTAAACGATTTTAGTGTTATTGTTTTTCACAATTGACATAATGACATGTTTTATCTTCATATAAATGTCTGAAAGGATATGACTTCCTTCATTTGGAATCTTTTCATTGTTAAATGGCAAGACAGGATACGAGGAAGATAGACGCAAAAGCTCTAGGTCATCACTGTTAGTCTTTTGTTTCCTTCTTTTTCAAATAAAGACATTTCAGCGGACTCGGTTAGATATTACCCCACAAAGTAGTAGGTTGCTCTAAATAGTCAAGTAGAACATTGGCTCATCTATCAACTTTGGCTTCTAATAATATTTTGATCCCTTAATATATGAAACATGGGACAAAGAAGATGGGTGATTTGACTTGAAAATGAGGGGAATTGGCTTTAAGCTATCCTTCTTTCCCTCCTTTCCTATTATTTTACTTCTTTCCTCTCTTCTTCTTTTCTACTTTGCTGCCACTCCAGGTCCTCCACCTTCGGCTTGCCCCTTTCCATCACCCTATTGTTTTGTACCAGTAAGTTTTGGTCTTCCTCTCTGTATCCTATCTAGTATACATAAGTTCATCGCCAGTCTAAGACCCTCGAGTAACTTCACAATCATAAGCATAAATCGAAGAGTTCTAAGACCTCTCAGGTTATAAATAGTTTGTGTTTCTGACACAAACGAATAATTCAGGAGAACAATATAAGCTCAAGGCTTTGGCTCTCAAATGACTTATAGCCTGTTTGGCCAAGCTTCTCAAGAGGCCAAAAGTGCTTTTTTTCTCAAAAACTCTTAAAGTATTAGGTTAAACGATTATTTTGGAATATACTAGATTTTGTTAAGGGTATTCGTGGTAAGAAGAAGAGTCAAAACTGCTTCTGCTTCTGCTTTTGCGAAGAAACTACTTTTTTCTGCTTCTCATAAACTGCTTCTGCTTCTTCTCAAAAGCACTTTTTTCTCTTAACTTGAGGTGTTTGACCAAGCTTTTTTTTGGGAAAAAAGTGCTTTTGGGAAGAAGCAGAAGCAGTTTATGAGAAACAGAAAAAAGTAGCTTCTTCCCGAAAGCAGAAGCAGAAGCAGAAGCAGTTTTGACTTTTCTTCTTACCACGAATACCCTTAACAAAATTTAGTATATTCCAAAATAATCGTTTAACCTAATACTTAGGATATTAATGTATAAATATTTCTTATTATTTTTAGGATAGCTTTCTAATCTATAGTGACTTTAGGGGTGAATATTTTCATATTTTGTTGAATGATTTTTGATATATTTAACTTATATTAAAAGAATTAAGTAATTTTAAATTTTATTTTCATAGTTTACCTAAATAAAATGAAAAGATTTGATTATTGCATGTAATAACAAATTTTTGAGATTATTTATTTACTTATAATATTAACTATTAAGTAAATCTATTCATGTCCTTATTCGTAATTTGATACTTAAAAGCACTTTCTGAAAAGCTTGACCAAACACAAATTATTGCTCAAAAGTGCTTTTCAGAGTGATCAGCCAAACACAAATGCTTCTCTCGAAAAGTACTTTTTTCAAAAGCAGTTTTGAAAAAAGTGCTTCTCAAAATAAGTTGATTTTTCCAGCTTGACCAAACAGGCTATTAATCCCACAAAAAAGGCTTTGGCTCTCCACAGGCTTAAGTACTCTCACATTAAAAACCATAATGAATAAGAGCCCAACCACAGAAAATCAGAACTCAACAATTAAAAAAATGAAAATCAGTAGAACTGCACTCTTGATTTATTTTTTTTGGTTGATAAGTAGATTTTCCATATTGAAGTATTCACAAAGTAGAGGATGATTTAATATAGTCAGCATATTACCAGATGCCGGGATGCCAAAACCTTTTGCAAAGCTCTCACATCAGCCTGAAATCCAGAGGAGGCCATCACACATCTATCCGCTCTGGATACCAACAAAGTAATAATTAATATAAAAGGCTGCTACAGTCAAAATAGTAGGTGCATAAAGATAGTAAAGAAGAAACCTCTAACTACTTATGATATAAGGTGTAAGAAAAAATTTCTGCTTGCAAAATGGGCAATATCAATTCTTTCTATCCTATCACAAGAATCCACAGAAGGAGGTAATATATCAGACCATCAATCAGTTGCAATACAATAGTATGCCTACCCCCTTTTGCAAAGATAGGAACGGATGACTAGCATGACTTTTAGCATAGAAGAGCAGAAATAAGACCAGCTCCAGTTCACCACTAATACTTTCTACAGATAGTATTACAAAGTAGGCTCCTATAAACTTTATATATCTTCAAATAGAATTAACTAACAAAGAATCAGTTCTCTCGGGCTTTAAATGGATAGACTTTCCCATAAATATTGTCAACATACTGTCTAAGAACAAGGAAGGGGGTGTGTTCTTTTGTATAAGTAAATTTTACTGATATGAACAGCAGTAAGAGGGGGCTGGGGATCAGTACAAAAGCAGGATTTACTCCCTACTTCCTACAAGGAGTCAATATAGCTCAGCAAGGAGTCAAAATGCTTTAAATTTCTCATCTTACACCAAAACGCCAAAAGCTGTTAATATTTATATTTTATACAATGAAATGCAGCTGCTTTGCCTTCAAAACATTTGGAATTCCTTTCCCTCCATATTGCTCATTATGCACACATGTAGGTGCTCCATGTTGCCTCAATGTGCTGCTTTATCTTCTAATTCCTCCAAGCGGTAAAAGTGTTCTCCATATTGCTTAGAATCACCCTCTTTGTGCCAAAACATGGGTAAAAAAGCCCCACGTTTGCGAGGGTAGGAGCAATGCAGAAATAAATGTTCCGAGTCTTCAGCAGCATCTTCACACAGAAAACATCTGCTACACATTCTTATCCCTCTCCTCTACAGGTTTGCTTGAGTGAAACAAGTTTTATGTAGTTCAATCCAAGTGAAATATGCAATTTTTGAAGGTTCTTTACTTCTCCACAAGGTTTTTCATGGTAATTGATTGTCTCTTACAGTGCTGTTTAATACACAAGGTTTTTCATGGCCATTGATTATCTCTTACAGTGCTGTTTAATATCTTTTTTATAAGTTAAATGTTCTCGAATCTAAAATCCACCAGCAATAAAATAGTGCTGGGCAGTACAACTTCCAGAGATTACATCATTGTCATTCCTGCAGGATCTAATAAATTCAATCAACTTACCCTCATTATTATATTTATAAGCTAGACTACACCAAGAAGCAAAATTACACAAAGATCTAAACTTCAACATATGAATAGATACAGCTTTGTTTTCAGAACATCTCCGGTTTCTTTCTGCCAAATAGTCCAAAAAACACAACCTGGAATAAAACTCCAGCTCTTTTTCAGCTCTTTGCTGTCCCTGAAGAACAACTAGCCAATAAGAAACTTCTTAACAATTGCTTGATGACCCATTTGACCCCAAACATATTGAAAAATAATTGGCAAAGTTTCCAAGTGACTTTAGTGTAAAAAAGATGCCCGGTTCTGTTTAATATTTTATAGCATGACTTCACTGTATAGATCCCATTCTCTTTTGCCTTCCATATATCCATCATGAAAGCTTCCATATTTCCAATGAGTTGTGCCACCATCTTAATCTCCCAATCAAAGAAATTACTAGAGAATGGAGGTTCCATCTGTTCCCTACTCTACAATCAGCTACAGTTCCTTCTTTGTTCAATGCAAAGCATATAAATCTGGGAAGATCACCATTAAAAGTGAATATTCCAACCGTACATCCTCCCACATCGATCTCCATTGCCTACTTCCAAATTTAATTAAATTCTGAAATTCTTGCCATAAATTATAAATGTTCCTCCAAACGGTAACACCATAAGCCGATCTGCAGATTCATGTGCTTCAGGGGTTAGGCCAACCAGTCTTTTGCCATATTATCTCTTCCTCCCCACTAAACCTCCAGAGAAGTTATCTCAAAAGAACTATAAACTTTTGGCATCAATCCGGACTTAGATAAGAACAAAATATAATGGAAGCAAATGATCCATATAGACAATTCCAATTAGTTGGGATACCTTTTTGTTGTTTTCTTTTTCACTTTTTTCTGGGTGATACGTAAACAAAAATTTCATTACTCAACGAAATATTGTAGGGAGGGGCGCAAAATATTTGCAGATCTGTACTGTCTTCTATTCATGAAGGCTTGCTAAAAGGTATAGTGAAACATCTACTTCATATACATCAGTGAACTTACACCAGATAGTGAACTGTTAGAAACGTCCGCACTTCAATTTATATGCAGTTCTTTCAGCCTTTCCTTCAAATCAACTGTAGTCTCTCTTTCTAGTATCCATGGCACACACATGCAATAATGTTCCAAAATCCTCTTCTTCATTTAGGTATGATAATAAGCATTCCAGCATAGCAGGAGGAACAGACAAGTTCTCAACTTTGTTAGAAGCAATCCTTTCTTGTTGTGCGGAATTCCTTAAAATAAAGGATGGCATACTTCACACGCGTCAATTAGATAAACCCCTTTGCTGCCCACGTCAGTAGTTCCATTGGAATTTCTTTTATAACAGTTGTATCCGGCCATGGAACATCTCAATCATTTCATAGACTTGCATCCTCTCACCGGTACAGGTATGGGATAACTCTATCCAGTTATGCTTAAGTAGATGTGAAGAAATCGCCCAACTCTTTTTCCCCTCTTCAATGCTTTGAACGTCTCTCATGGTCTTCACTCCAGCTTCATCAGCCTTGACCACAACCTCCATCAATCACTTCATCACTTCTTTTCTTAAGACTTAGTTATTACTGTTACAGTTAGGCTAAATCTGGTGTTTGCAGGTGACTTCTTAGTCTGGTTAGAAACTTGTCTGTCTGTCCTATACAGATATGATTGAGAACATAGGCGAATTCAGGATTTGAATTTAATGGGTTTGAGTTCAGGATTCTACCACAGTACATGTGATTTACGGGATTGAAAATCTATTGTTTTTCTTTATTTATTAAGCTTTTTTACACATATACAGGATCTGAGCCAAACTAATGGATGAAACCATAACATTTACACTAAATCTGATCTTCCCTGAGATATTATGGAGGTTACCAAGATAAAGCAGAACAGATGAGGATTCACATAACTGATCCTAACTAGTTTGGAATCGAGACGGAGCTAATCTGTTGATCATTGATTGATTCTATCTAATATATAATAAGGATAATCCAGAATATTACAATTTCAAGGAGATAAAGCATGTAACGAGACTTGACGACAAGGCAACAAAACAGCACAAGTACAGAAAATGAATGCAAATTAAAGGAGATAAGATGAGGAACATACAGTTTAATGATCTTGGAGTAATCGCGAGTTAGAATGTTGTAACCAGTAGACATCCTAGTATCTGCAGCTATTACACAATAATCTGCACCTGCTACCGCAACACATGTTCTGCAACACCGCAAAGATGAATTTTTAAAATTTAATAAAGAAAATAAAAAGAGGAAGAAGCAATTGACGCTGATAATTCCATTATACATTACCCCCCATTATTATCATAAGGAGACCAGTTAGCTTGCTGCTTCGTCATGTTGATTCGTTCCGTGGGTGTGTGTGAGAGAGAGAGCGAGAGTGAAGAAAGAGAAAAGGAGTGATTGATTCGTCTTCAGCAAGACATCCGACTGTAAGTAGTAAATGGGCTTTCAGTCATTGGGCCTTCCAATTAGATGATTGTGAGCTTTGAAGTCTGAGTCAAAGCCCGAGAATTAAATTGAATCGTGTTCGGGGGTCGAGAACCAAGTTTGAATTTCAAAAATTAAGAAAATTCCTACTATGAGAAAAATGCACTACCCGTCGTTGGGCGCTAGTACAAAATTCCTGCAGAGTGAAAAAAGTTAGCTCTCTGAAAAATCCCATGTGCGCGGGCGCATGGGACAACACGTCAATACAAAATGGTGCCCAATTTTTTCCACTTCGTCTTGGAAAGAGTAGTTTCATCCGGGCATGATCCAACAAGGTATAAGTACTCCAAAAATACAATTTTTAGAGGACTTTTGACATACGTAAGATTAGAAGAGCATTGGTGTGACGATCTGATAGGCCGTTTGAGTTACACCCCATGTTTTCGTACGTAAGAGTACGTCATAAGTCAATTGATGTAAGCTCAGAAAAAGATCCTCTTTGAATGTACATAAAGTAAGTTAATAATTATACCACGGAGGTTACAAATATTGAGGATCATGAACAACAAGTACAAAGAGGGTTGGAAGGTTCAGAAGCTAAGGAATTAAAGAAAATAAGTTTCGTCAAAAGTCGACAAGTTGAGAATATTATAACATGTACTTTTGGGGTAAGACTAAGGTGCTCAAAATGATAAGGAGGTTATGTTAAGAGTTATTTTTGTCTTATGATAGTTATGTGTTATCTTTTGAAGTCAAGCGAGTTGTGGAACAAAAGTTGGAAAAGGTCATCACAAGTTACATTCATAAATGTGCTGAAAATTAGGTCAAATGTAGCTGAGATTTTTTTCCAATATACTTGGAGTTACGGGATGATACACATATCAAATTGAAAGTATATGAGTCTAGTTTCTAATGAGTTAAACTGTTCGTCTATACGACATTGGAGTAGAAGATATTTGCAGTTTCGCGAGACAGCGCATACTGCATAAGTGACAAGTAGGTGTGTCACTGAAGCTTTTTAAGCAATACATTTTGTGTGCTATATGAGGTATTTTTGGGACATATTATATATCAAATTGAAGGTCTTGGACTTTAGTTTCTATCTTCATACGACATCTGGATAAAAAGATATAAGCACCGGAAAAAGGACCAATGATAGGGTGCCAAGCTAGCACCTCTTTGACTTTTTAAGAGTTTATATATATATATATAGGGTTTTAAATCGTCCTTCTCTTCATTTTTCATAGAACACGACCAGAGAACCCCCAAAAACTTAACCTTAATCTCTCTAAAAGGGTTCCAAAAGAGATTAACATCTCGGGTACGAAATTAAGAAGCGATAACATTAGAACGATCCCTACGACGTAAGTGTCGCTATATCGCCTCTCTATTTCTTTGTAGTTTGAGTTTTGGAAGGTACTTAATAGTTAATAAAATTCCTAATTTCTGTATTTAAGCTTTTAAATGTCAAAAAAGGTTGATAAACTTGTTTCCTAATAGTTAGAACACACGGGACGGTGCTTGGAAGCCGTGAGTTCTATTTATTTCACTTTTAGTGGACTGTTTTGTAGTCCACTCATGTCGGCCTCTTATGCTAATGTTTTATGGAGTTTTGGGGGTGAAAAGGAATGGATAAACACCACATAATGACGGAATGGTGGGCTCGTCGTTCGTCGTAACAATTTTGGGTTGTTTGACACTACTACGGTAGTCGTTTTGTATATTAAGAGATTGGGGTGTGTTGGGCTGTTTTGTAGTATTTTGTGGTGTATATAAGGTTGGAAAATAATGTATACATGTTGATATTGTTTTGTTCTTATTTTTTTGGTGTTATCTTGAATTTGGAGGAAGTAAGGATTATAGGAGATATGTTGCCCTTTTTAATATAAAATAAGTTTGTTGTTCATTGTGCGATAGTTGTACCTTTCATAAATTAATGATAGTATTATTATCGTTGTTTTGGATTACGGTGCGAAGAGGCGAGTTCAACTTGGTGATTGGAAAGATTGTGATAAGGTATGTTAAGGCTAAACTTTTCTTCATTTTGGCATGATCATGTAACTACATGAGCTTGATAACGAGGCATAAAGAGAAGTTCGTATTCCTGAACTTATGTACATTATCCTAATATCATAAGTTACAGTATTCTCCCTTATCTGGACTTCATGTTCAGTTCAGTATTGTCTTCTAGTTGTACCTTTCATAACTTAATAATAATATTATTATCGTTGTTGTAGTTTACAGTGCGAAGCGGCGATTTCAACTTGGTGATTGGAAAGATTGTGATAAGGTATGTTAAGGATAAACTTTTCTTCATGTTGGCATGATCTCGTAACTACATGAGCTTGATAACGAGGCATAAAGAGAAGTTCGTATTCCTGAACTATATACATTATCCTAGTCTCATAAGTTACAGTATTCTCCCTTATCGTGACTTCATATTCAGTTTAGTATTGTCTTCTAGTTGTACCTTTCATAACTTAATAATAGTACTATGATCGTTGTTGTAGATTACGGTGCGAAGATGAGAGTTCAACTTGGTGATTGGAAAGATTGTGATAAGATATGTTAAGGCTAAACTTTTCTTCATTTTGGCATGATCCCGTAACTACATGAGCTTGATAACGAGGAATAAAGAGAATTTCGTATTTCTGAACTTACGTACATTATCCTAGTCTAATAAGTTACAGTATCCTCCCTTATCGGGACTTCATGTTCAGTTTAGAGTGTGTATACACAAGAGAGTAGAGTGTGTGTGTGTGTATGTGTGTATACACAATATTACAGTATTTTCACCACCATCGAGCTATAATCGGTGGGCAGACCCCTATTGGGAAACCTTAGATCAGATGGTAAGTTATATACCGAGCCTACTGTGGCCAAGCGCCTATGAGCCTAGAATGGCCGAGATACAGAGCCTAGTATGGTCGAGCGCCTATGAGCGAGCCTACTACGGCAGAGCAATTACACATACCGAGCCTTACAGGTCCGGACATCTATTTTACTTACTATATTGAGATAGATGAGTCAGTATCAGCAGGTAAGCATATCTTCAGTTCATATTTGACTCCCAGGTACTTTTAGTTATTATATTATCAATTCAGTTTTAGATTTCAGTTATCTTGTTGCCTTACATACTCGGTACATTATTTCGTACTGGCGTCCCTTTTGCTGGGGATGCTGCATTTCTTGCCTGCAGGTCCTGATAGACAGCTGGATAGACCTTCCCAGTAGACAAAGTCAACATCAGCTTGGTTGGTAAGCTCCACTTCCTCGAAGTTACCGGGTCTATACCTTGGAGTCCATTTTATATATATAGGTTTGATGGGTAGGTCGAGGCCTTGTCCCGACCATGATACAATTCAATTATTCCCAGAGGCTTGTAGATGAGTCCTGTATATTTTTAATATCAGTATTGTGACTTTACCAGCCCTATGTAGATGTTTAGTTTGGTATTGTTGGTTGTAGATGTTATTTTTAGATGATTCAGAATATGGCCTTTTCGGCCTAAGTTGAGGGTTACCCCTCCAGAGTTCATAGTTACAGAGTGGTACGGCCGGGACAAGTATGGCACCAGGTGCCGGTCACGCCTCTTCAGGTTTGGGGCGTGACAAACTTGGTATCAGAGCAGTCTATCCTAGGGAATCTATAAGCCATGTCTAGTAGAGTCTCGTTTATGGGTGTGTTGTGCACCACACTTATAAGTAGGAGGTTACATGGCATTTAGCAATGTAACTCTTTCTTCTTACTCTAGATCGTGTGATAGAGCTGAGTTGTAAGAATTCAAACTCCTAACTTTTATTTTATTCGTAATATAATGATACCTACATGTAGAAAGACAGTTGGTAAGAGATTGAATGTGGGTGTAGAAGAGTTGAGTCAGAAGAACTCGATTTTGCATCATGTTTACGATGAGTACATGTGAGGTCTTAAGCAGATCATGTTGTACTAAGACGTGTAAGCTTCTTGATAAGGAACCCTAAGGCATGAATACCTATCCACCCATATGGGAAAAAAACAATAAGAGAATCAGAAGGTAGACACAACTTTCAACAAGTAAAAGAAGGAAGGTGAAGAAGGGTGTGTGGTACCCAGTTAGTGAAGATTATTAGTATTAGGCAGAGAAATATAAGCATTCTAAGTAACTTTCAACAGTAACAAAGATATATACACTTGACAACACTCACATGAATTATGCCCTATTAGAGCTAACATTTATTGTTTAAGAGAAAGATGGGACATCAGGTTCCAGTTGCGGTTAGAGTAACCAAAAATGGTGGATGGATTGTTATCATTAGCTAAAATTTTTGAAGGATAGTGCAAACGTGGTAATAGATCTCCTTGTGAGACACCTAGATGGTGCACTCTAGAATAGAACAACCAGATATGAATACTAGAATGTTTAGAAATTTCAAAAGACAGGCAGTGGAATCCTAGAAGGGATAAATATTTACCTTAGTATGACTCCTGTCCCTAGTCAAGAGAGAATGTTAGATGACCCGGAGAGCCAGATAGATGGAGCAAGGGGAGCTAAAAGTAAAAGAATATTTTGTTGAATTTTTCAGAATAAGGTTGACAGAGATATTAGCAAGAGAAAAAGAAGATAGTAAATGAAACATTACGAGTAAGGTATGATAAATGGGTGATAACGGTAAATCAGATTATGAAAAAATGACAGTCCATAGTCAAGTGAAGGAAAAGACAAGAGGTGACATGCCTTGAGACAATAAGAGAGTATAAGCTGGTGACTCCCACGTGATTACCAATAAGCTAAGTTAGACCCCGGGAGTAATAAAATTATTATGGGCTAGTAAACAATATAAAGTTGAACATGATTTAGGGACTAAAGGATTTGATAATAGTCATCATCATGAGAATTTCAGAGATCCCGTTCGGCAATGATAGAATGGACAACGGAAGAATAACCTTTAAAGGTCATTTAGGAAGACGCTCCCCTAAAGCAAGCACTATGCGCAGAGTTAAGCTTAAGGAATTAAGTGTGCCAGTTACAGTAGGTGTCACCCTCGGGGTAAGAAATTCAATTATCGCTGGTAGAGAAGGGTTACTACAAGGCGAGTAAGAGTGAGTGAAGACGTAAAAAGACGCCAAAGATGAAGAGGTAAAACATATATAGGTAAATCTTCATAGCATTAAATTCTAGTACTCCCTGGGGGGAAGACAGTGTGATCTGATATTAAGTTAGAGTTATGTAGTTCAAGTAGCTGTGGAATAGTAAAGGAAGAATGCGGTAAAAAGGCAAAAGGTAAAAGATTGCATTTATTCAGATCCTACAGATATGTTACGACTCCAGAACATTATTCAAGAACGATGTCGGGGAGAGGCAGTAAGGGTTTCCGACCAGGATGTTATTTATAAATAAGTGTGAATGAACACTTGATACATTAGGAGCTAGTGTGAAAGGAAAGTTAAGACAAAAGATATAACCTAGGAAAGGTTACACAGAATATAGATATGCGCATGGACTGACGAGTAGTAAGTAGTTGATCCAGAAAGAGCCTAGTTATGGCTAGACAAGATATCTCACATAAATCAGCAAATCATGCAAGATAAACATAGCGAAACCCAGCACAGGAAATTCAGTGTAACAAATATGACATTGTAATCCTTGAGAAATATTTAGATAAGAGTTGGGGTAGTTAAAGGTACAGTATAAGTATTACGGAAATAAAAGAGGGTGACACTGGGTAAATAGTCAAAATTTTAGTTTAGAAGTAACCTTACGAGCACAAGGGCGCAGAGGTAGGTAATTAAGGCTAATTATAGGCGAGTAAGTACATCAAAAATTTTGTCGGGTATACGATGTAAAAAGCTCCCAGCTTTACATGAGTCAGACGGTCTTCCCTATGTGCTACAAAGAAAGACTAGCTGCGGAAATAAGGAAGAAGGCTTCAACATAAGCATAGTGACCTAAAGAAGAAATGATCTTGGAACAACGATCTCACTACAACATTGCATGCACTCCATAAGAAAGTTACACCTATCGTGACCAATGAATGGGTAGTAAAAGAATAAAAGTAATATTTGAGATCATATGAGTTGCATGAAATTCCAATAAGTGTGGGCACTAAGATAAGCCAAGTACTCGTGCAACAAGTGACAGAACGACCAGGAAAAGTAATTGCTTGCTTTTAAAGAAAGTTGAGAAGGCACGAAAGGAATAATTCGATCAATGAACCAGAGTTAGTTACATTATGAACGCACTTAATGTTTCGGAGTATTATCCATGCAGCATATATGTTGACATTCCTACAGCTATAGGAGACTCCAGTATTGTCACGACCCAAACCGAAGGGTCACGACGGGCACCCGGTGCCTTACTCAACCGAGTACCAATGTAGCATATCTTTCTTATCGTACTATTATGGGTAAATGGGCCAAAAAGGTTTTCATGAGATAATCCGAATAAAATATAAGTGCATACTAGACGTAGGATGACCCAACATTATATAGAAACTTATACATGCGACACACGGGCCTATAAGGCCGACATGATCATTTGTACACTCAAAACGTAGGCCGACAAGGCCATACAAGTATCCATATACATGAAATCTGTCTACAAGACTCTAAGACTACATAAATGTCATATAGGTCGGGACAAGGCCCCGCCATACCAGCCAATACATGCCCTAGTCATACTGACCAAATAGGCAACTCTGGAGCAAGTGGAGTGCATCAACACCTTCCGTTGAGCTGACAGCCTACTAGGAGGACTGTCAACCTGTCTATCTGGATCTGCAGGCATGAAACACAGCATCCCTAGGAAAAAGGGACGTCAATACGAATAAAGTACCGAGTATGTAAGGCAGGAAAGCATAAATAAGAACAGTAATATAAAGTGAGATAGAGGAGATACAACAATGTAGCATCCGAGCGCCTCTGAGGGCTACTGACATGAAATGCATGATACATATATATACATAAACTTTTAAAAACATATGCCTCTATGGGCATCATCATCATCATATCGCACCCAGCCTCGTAAAGGACTCGGTAAAAACGTACCCGGCCATCATAAGTCTTGGTAGAATCGTACCCGGCCATGTGGAGCTCGGTAAACCCAACTGATTAGTGGTTGAAAAATAGGTGCCGTACTCGGCCGACTATAGCGCCTACCCTATAGAGTAAAATAGATACTATATATAATGCATACTGGATTCATGGAATCACGCTCTAAACCTTCAGAGTGATGTAAGGTAGTTTCAACTTCAATTAACATTATGGACATCATACCATCAATATGAACTTCACTAGGACTCAAGGATCATACATACTTTCTTCGAATAACTTTGTAAGGAAATAACAACATGGACAACCTTAGTTGCTAGGAGTAGATTCATTATCAAATAACGTATCGTTTACGTTCATTTCACTTTAGATCATGCCAAAATAATGAAGGAAGAGCCTTAACATACCTTTGCAATCTTCTCTCCAATCGCCAACCAAGCTCAATATGATCTTCTTACGTCTACAATAAGTAACCTAACTTCGTCGTCATCATATAAGCATTGTAACTCTCATATTTCAAAACCAATATTCTGCAAGAAAACGGACAGAACCTCCCCTGTTTTAGCTACATCCCATATGTTACCAAAAGTCACCAAACAACAACAATATAATTCACAATAAGCTCTCCGATTAGTTCAACAATAATTTTGAGCGGCAAGCTCGATTGGAATCCGTATAACCCATATCACACCTTATAGACTTCTTACATTAACTTAACAACATCATTAATATGATAATGAATTAATTCATCAATGATTCCATTCTTATACCATATATTTATATCAAAGGAAACAATCCACAACTCCAACTTTCTTCAATTGGCAACTATATTCACTAGTTCATGTCTAGTCCAACCATTTAGCTTAATCTACATCAATAAAACCTTAAGCACCCGCAATAACACAATACACGTACCTCCTACAGTAGCTTCAAGTTGAAATCCGAGTTATTTTTAGCTTACAACAACCCTCAATGACAATACAACACCATAGAAGTGACTTAAGCTAATCCAAGTATTATCTTGTAGTTTATTATCCTAACAACTTAACCAACATACAAAAAAGCTTAAACATAATTATAGGCTGATATACTCACCTTAGACAGTATCAACCACTTGAAATTTCGTCCAAACACAGCCCACAATTATCCTCAATGACACCACAACACTATGGATGTTGTATTCTCGTCTTGAATCAACTTTTGGTGTTCAAGTTGGAGTGTAAACACTTGTAGTTCACTTTGAAAACCTAATATGTGTGAGGGAGGGACTGATTATTACCTTAATCAACAAGAACCAGACAATACCTGAAGTTACTTCACTTTGAAGAACCCTCCAAAACAGCCACAAGATGAAGAATTACGATCTAGAAAGCACCACGGGGTTTCTAGCGTTGGATTCATGTTTTTATCTTAGGTTTTAACCCTTGAATCATGGAGGACATTGGAGAGCATTTAGGCCAGGAACTGTTTTTAACGATAAAAATGAGTGAAAATGATTTGTAATTGACTTAAATAGAAGCTAGCGTTTACACCGACTTTGTGGGTCCCATGGGAGCTGCTTTGCACGGTCTCGCGAAAATGCAAATATCTTTCTACTCCGACGTCGTATCGATAAATGGTTAAATATGTTATAAACTAGACTCGTATATATTCAATTTAATAGGTATATCATCCCCTAATTCCAAATATATTGGAATAAAATCTCAGCTACATTTTACTTAATTTTCAACAAATTTATGAATGTAGCTTGTGAAGACCTTTGCCAACTTTTGTTCCACAACTTGCTTGACTTCAAAATGTAGCACACGACTATCATACGATGCAATTAACTCATATAATAACCTCCTTATCACGTAATAAACCATAGTCTCACCCTAAAGTACATGTTATAACATTCCAAACTCGCCGACTTTCGAGGAAACTTATTTTCTTCAATTGGTTTAGCTTCTAAGCCTTCAAACCCTCTTGGTACGTGCAATCCATGGCCTTAAATATTTGTAACCTCCAAGTTAACATGATTAAATTACTTTATGTACATTCAAATACGATCTCATTTCTGATCTTAAATCAATTGACTTATGACGTACTCTCACGTACGAAAATATAGGTTGTAACATCATTCCCCTATTGGAACATTCGTCCTCGAATGTTTATTGATGCGCTTATCAGTCTCATAACCTATAGCTCTTACGAATACTTTAATATTGTCCTTGCTATCTTGGAAACTCTTCCGTGAATAAATCCAGAGGCTAGGGCATTCCCCCTTTTAGGCCTCTTTCTCACACCATGACTTGTGATCGGAATTCTTCCAATCTCGCAACTATTGCTACCTTCTGTCATCCACCCTGCGTGAATCTGACCTTATATGCGCGCCTATGTGACTCTTGTCTCTTTTTCTCTCGAGCTTTTAGCCAAAATCTAGGCCTCACTTTGTGAATATATACATAACTATGACAAGTTGTCCCTTTGAGAATCCATAAGTGTACTGAAGTTCTTTGCTCAGTACTTTGTCGAACGTACGACTATTGGTATATCTTGCTTCATAGCTCCAGTTATCTATGCTTATGGCTTTACTACAACTAGGTATGTCATACTATACCATAACTCTTACTTTAATTTATTATTATCGAGGTCTGCTACCCAACTCCAGGTTACTCTCTCACCACTTATCCTATATGTATAAATCTAAGCCATTTAGTGCTTCATTATTACTGTTCATCTTAATAATGATAGCCTAATATCATCTCATACTTCATAACTTTCATCCATCTATTTTTGATTCACCTTAATGTTGATCTATAATCTACCATAGATAGCTTGAAACCTCTTATGTAATACATTGTCACTAGGGCTCACGTCTCATTGGGGAGCATCTGAAGTGATTTTCCTGATCCACCTAGGGACGATACTATACTTCAATTACGGTATTTCATAGAATCTTGATGTTGTTCATCTTATGGGGTATTCTAACCCCGTGCAATTTATGAAATCCCTTTTCTTTAAATCATTACTCAATCAAATGCCTAAACGTCATCCTCTTATCTATCATAATTACACCCTTATTCTATTACCAGTGCAACATTCAATCTCTTTTAAATGCTCCTAGTTTTCAACTCCTTTGAGTTCATTCAAGCTATACTGAGCTTTCTATAAATTATGAAAACCATCAACTTTTCTTTTATGGGATTAATTCTAAGGCCTTACCTATTCTTGTTACCTTCTCACTCACCTTTTCTTATCCTTACTCCTATATACCTAAAACCTTGTCACTTTACCATAATTTAGCTTGCGACCAACACCTATTTATTTATACTACTCGCAACCTTTCTTTAACTTGCTAGAACCATAGATTTCCCTTCATGCCTTCTCAGTTGTCTTTAAATATAAGCAATTACTTTTCCTGGTCGTTCTGCCAGTTGCTGCATGTATACTTGGCTTATCTTAGTGCCCACGAATACGGGAGTTCCGTGTAACTCATATGATCTTAATTATCAACTTTTGATTTTTTTTCCTTCCCGTTCATTAGCCACGATAGGTGCCCCTTTATTATGGAGTGCATACAATATTATAGTGAGAATGTTGTTACAAGATCATTTCTTCTTTAGGTCACTATGCTTATGTGGAAGCCTTCTTCCTTATTTTCTCAGCTAGTCTTTCGTTGCAGTGCTTAGGGAAGAACTTCTTACTCTTGTAAAGCTATGAGCTTATTACACTGTATACCCCACGGTATTTCTGATGTTCTTACTCGCCTATCATTATCCTTAGGTACTTACCTTCGCGTCCTTGTGCTCGTAGGGTTGCTTCTGAAGTGAAATTTGATTATCTCCCTAGTGGTACTTTCTTTTATTTCCTCAACACTTATATTGTAACTTTTACTACCCCAACTACTATCTGAATATTTCTCGAGGATTATGATGCCGTATCTGAGAGACTGAATTTCCTATGATGGGTTTCACTACATTTATCTTGCATGATCTACTGATTTGTCTGTATCCTCCTATCTAGCCATAACTAGTCTCTTCCTGAATCAACTACAGACTACCAGTTGGTCCACCCTCATATCTGTATTTTATGTAATGCCTCTTGGGTTATTGTCACGCCCCGAAATCCCACCATCGGGCCGTGATGACGTCTAACGTTGAACCAAACTTCACAGAAATATCTTAAACCATATATAAGACCTTTACCGGGCGCCGAAACCAAAATACGGGCCCGATACCAACACATTCTAACCAATTTCCATTTCACTTTTCTTTATAAATTTCAGAAAAACAATTTCACTCAAAAATTTATTTCTCGGGCTTGGGACCTCGGAATTCGATTCCGGGCATATGCCCAAGTCTCATATTTTCCTACGAACTCTCCGGGACCGTCACATCACGGGTCCGGGTTTGTTTACCCAGAATATTGACCGGAGTCAAATTTATTCATTTTAATATCAAAATCTTAGCATTTTGCACAGAATTCCATATTTAAACTGTCAGGCTACGCGCCCGGACTGCACACGCAAATCGAGGCAACTACAGATGAGGTTTTCAAGGCCTCAAAAGTATGGAATGGGTAATAAAATATGTGATGACCTCTTTGGGTTGTCACATTCTCTACCTCTAAAATAACTGTTCGTCCTCGAACGGAGAGAAGAAGGAAGTACCTGAGTCGGGAAATAAGTGAGGGTAACGGCTCCACATATCGGACTCGGACTCCCAGGCTGATGCCTCAGGAGGCTGACCTCTCCATTGAACAGGAACAGAAGGGAAAGTCTTGGATCTCAACTGACGAACCTGCCGATCAAGAATAGCTACCGGCTCCTCCTCATAAGATAAGTCCTTGTTCAACTGGACAGTGCTGAAATCTAACATGTGGGCTGGATCACCGTGATACCTCCGAAGCATGGACACATGAAAAACTGGATGTACAGCTGATAAGCTAGGCGGCAATGCACGTTTATAAGCCACCTCTCCCACTCGATCAAGAATCTCAAACGGACCAATGAACCTAGGTCTAAGCTTGCCCTTCTTCCCAAATCTCATCACGCCCTTCATAGGAGACACTCGGAGAAATACTCACTCACCAACCATAAAAGCCACATCTCGAACATTGCGATCTGCATAACTTTTTTTCCTGGACTGAGCTGTACGAAGCCTATCCTGAATGATCCTGACCTTGTCCAAGGCCTCCTGAACCAAATTTGTACCCAACAACCGAGCCTCTCCCGGCTCAAACCATCCCACCGGAGATCGACACCGCCTACCATATAAAGCCTCATAAGGAACCATCTGGATACTCGACTGGTAGCTGTTGTTGTAGGCAAACTTTGCTAAAGGCAAGAACTGATCCCATGATCCTCCAAAGTCAATAACACAAGCTCGAAGCATATCCTCCAATATCTGAATAGTCCGCTCGGACTGTCCATCCGTCTGAGGATGAAATGCTGTGCTCAACTCCACCTGGGTGCCTAACTCTCGCTGAACTGCTCTCCAGAAATGCGAGGTAAAATGCGCGCCCCGGTCCGAAATGATAGATACCGGCACACCATGAAGGCGGACAATCTCCCGAACATAGATCTCATCTAACCTCTCGGATGAAAAGGAAACTGCCACAGGAATGAAATGTGCTGACTTGGTCAGCCTATCAACAATCCACACGACATCAAACTTCTTCTGGGTCAACGGAAGTACAGTAACAAAGTCCATAGTGATCCTCTCCCACTTCCACTCGGGAAGCTCAATCCTCTGAAATAAACCACCAGGCCTCTGATGCTCATACCTAACCTGTTGACAATTCAAACACCGCGCCACATATGACACAATATCCTTCTTCATTCTATGCCACCAATAATGCTGCCGCAAATCCTGATATATATTCGCGGCGCCCAGGTGAATAGAGTATCGGGAACTATGGGCCTCCTCTAAAATCGACTCTCTAATCCCATCAATATTGGGCACACAAACTCGCCCCTTCAATCTCAAAAAACCATCATCACCTAAAGTCACCTACTTGGCGCCTCCGCGCTGCACCGTGTCTCTAAAGACACACAAATAGGGATCATCAAATTGCCGGTCACGGATACGCTCCAATAATGAAGAACGAGCGACCGTACAAGCCAACACTCGACTAGGCTCAGAAATATCCAACCTCACAAATCGATTGGCCAAATCCTGAACATCCAAAGCAAGCGGCCTCTGACTGACCGGAATAAAAGCAAGACTGCCCATACTAGCTGACTTCCTACTCAAAGCATCGGCCACCACATTGGCCTTCCCCGGGTGATATAAGATTGTAATATCATAATCCTTCAACAACTCCAACCACCTCGTCTGCCTCAAATTCAACTCCTTTTACTTGAACAAGTACTGAAGACTCTTATGATCTGTGAACACCTCACACGCCACGCCATATAGATAGTGCCTCCAAATCTTTAATGCGTAGACAATGGCTGCCAACTCCAAATCATGCACTGGATAGTTCTTCTCATGAATCTTTAACTGCCTCGAAGCATAAGCAATGACCTTGCCATCCTGCGTCAACACTGCACGAAGCCCAATATGAGAAGCATCGCAATAGACTGTGTACGACCCTAAACCTGTGGGCAAAACCAATACCGGTGTCGTAGTCAAAGCTCTCTTGAGCCTATGAAAGCTCGCCTCACACTCGTCCGACCATCTGAACTGAGCACCCTTCTGGGTCAACCTGGTCATCGGGGCTACAATAGATGAGACCCCCTCCACGAACCGACGATAATAGCCTGCCAATCCCAAGAAACTCCGAATCTCTATAGCTGATGCTGGTCTAGACCAGTTCTTGACTGCCTCAATCTTCTTCGAGTCAACCTGAATGCCCTCTGTTGATACGACATGACCCAGGAATGCAACTGAACTCAACCAGAACTCACACTTCAAAAACTTTGCATATAGCTGGCTATCCTTCAGAGTTTGAAGAACCACTCTGAGATGCTGCTCGTGCTCCTCTTGACTGCGGGAGTATATCAATATATCATCAATGAAGACTATCACGAACGAGTCCAAATAAGGCCTGAACACTCGGTTCATCAAATGCATAAAAGCTGCTGGGGCATTTGTCAACCCAAACGACATAACTAAAAACTCATAGTGCCCGTACCGAGTGCGGAAAGATGTCTTAGGGACATCGAATGCCCTAATCCTCAACTGATGGTAGCCAGATCTCAAGTCTATCTTTGAAAATACCTTGGCACCATGAAGCTGATCGAACAAATCATCAATCCTCGGCAGTGGATACTTATTCTTGATTGTAACTTTGTTAAATTGTCGGTAATCAATGCACATCCTCATCGAACCATCCTTTTTCTTCACAAACAATACTGGAGCACCCCAAGGAGAAACACTGGGCCGAATGAAACCCTTCCTAAGAAAATCATGCAACTGTTCCTTCAACTCTTTCAACTCTGGCGAGGCCATGCGATACGGCGGAATGGAAATGGGCTGGGTGCCCGGAGCCAGCTCAATGCAGAAATCAATGTCCCTGTCGGGTGGCATCCCCGGCAGGTCTGAAGGGAAGACCTCAGGAAACTCACAAACCATGGGCACCGAATCATAGAGGGAACCTCAACACTGGAATTGCGCACATAAACCAAATAAGCCAAACACCCCTTCTCGACCATACGCCGAGCCTTCACGTATGAAATAACACTACGGGTAGAGTGACCAGGAGTCTCTCTCCACTCCAAATGGGGCAAATCCGGTAAGGCTAAGGTCACAGTCTTGGCATGGCAATCCAAGATATCATGATATGGGGATAACCAGTCCATCCCCAATATAACATCAAAATCGACCATACCTAAAAACAATAAATCAACACGGGTCTCAAGACCCTCAATCACCACAACACAAGAACGATGGACTCGATCGACCATGATAGAATCACCCACCGGTGTAGATACATAAACAGGAACACTCAGTGGATCACTAGGCATGACCAGGTATGGTGCAAAATAAGAGGACACATATGAATACGTAGGCCCTGGATCAAATAACATTGAAGCATCTCTGTCACAAACCCGAATAGTACCTGTAATGACTGCATCTGAAGACTCAGCCTCTGCCCTGGCTGGAAGAGCATAACATCGGGGCTGGGTCCCACCACCCTGAACCACATCTCTGGGACGGCCGAATGCTGGCTGGCCTCCACCTCTAGCGGCCTAAGCTTCTCCTCTATGACCTCTACCTCCACCTCTAGCACCTCTACTCCCACCTCTAGCTGGCTGGGCAGGCTATGGAACACCTGATGCTTGTACTATGGCACGAGAACCCTGATGCTGGGACCCACCAGAACCTCGGGGCAAAACCTGTAAATGTGTCCCAAACCACCGTAAGTACAATAAGGCTTCTGCTAATGTGACTGCTGACTTTAGAACTGGCCTTGTCGACCTGAATGATTACCTCGAAAACTCTAAAACGGCGGTGCGCTGAAGGGAGCTGGTGGCACACTGTAAGGCTGCTGATCAGAATAGTGCGTCTGAGAACCACGACCACCTGAAGTACCATGGGAAACCTGGAGAGCTGACTGAAAGGGTCTAGGAGGATGACTTCTGCCTGAAGAATACCTGCCCCCAGATGAGGATCCACTGAAACGACCGAAATGACGGGGCCTCTTGTCAGCCCCCTGACTACCATCCTGTGACATAATCATCTCAATCTTCCTGGCCACATTGAACGCATCCTGGAATGATTTATCTGTTCCTGACTCTCTAGCCTTCTGAATTCTAATAGGCCGGCCCAATCCCTCGATAAACCTCCGAACCCTCTCCCGATCAGTGGGAAGTATCATAAGAGCATGTCGGGCTAGAGTGATGAACTTGGTCTCGTACTGAGTGACGGACATGGATCCCTGCTGGAGACGCTCAAACTACCTCTGAAGGTTCTCTCTCTGAGTAGTGGGAAGGAACTTCCCCAAAAATACCTCTGAGAACTGAGTCCAAGTCAAAGGTGTAGATCTAGCTGATCTGGCTAAGCAATAGTCTCTCCACCAACTCTTGGCTGCGCCAGATAACCGAAAAGTAGCGAAGTCAACTCCGTTGGACTCCACTATGCCCATATTCCGAAGAACCTCATGGAAGCTGTCCAAATAATCATGGGGGTCCTCTAACGGTGAACCAGTAAAAGTAGCAGTAAATAACTTGGTGAACCTGTCCAGTCTCTAGAAAGCATCTGCTGACATAGCTGCTCCCTCTGCTACCGCTGCTGCAATACCCGACTGAGCTACTCCGGCTGGCTGAGGTGCCGGAGTCTGAAACTGTGGAGCTAGCTGCTCTAGCACGCGGGCGGCAGGAGTCTGGGAACATCCCTGGCCTGAGAGACAACTGTTGCTGTAGGAAGAAGACCCGCCTGTGCTACACTCTCCATGAGTCCGACTAGACGGACAAGGGCGTCTTGAAGCACTGGGTAGCTATGAACCCCTTTGGGACCTGAGCTGGTCCAACTGGGACTGCCGGAACTGGGACCTCCTCGTCAGACTCGACCTGATGGTCCTCCACTGGGGCTGCTGCTCTAGGCTGAGCCCGGCCCCGGCCTCAGCCTCTAGCACGGCCTCGTCCTCGGCCTCGACCCCAACCCCAACCCCGACCCCGAGTAGGAGCAGTAGCAGGAGTGTTAGGCGGCTGGGCAGAACCAAGGGAAGCACGCGTCCTCGCCATCTCTGAGAGAATAGAATAGAAACTCAATCAGTACTCAGAATTCATAGCGCACGACAGATAAGAAATAAAATATGGAGTCATCCTAACTTCGCAGCCTCTGGGGGATAAATACAGACGTCTCCGTACCGATCCCTCAGACTCTACCAAGTTGTCCGTGAGTTGTGAGACCTAAGTAACCTAGTCCTCTGATACCAACTTGTCACGCCCCAAAATCCCACCATCGGGCCATGATGGCTTCTAACGTTGAACTCACTAGACAAGCCAACGTGTATAGATAAACTAACATATCAACATCAATTTACTAGGATAAACTAAACGGTTCACAATTTAACAACAGAAATAAATATGGTTTCAAGCTAAATAAGGACAACATAATACAACAACGCATAAATTTTCCCAAAACCTGGAGTCACAAACTCACGAACTGTCTGTAAGAGTGCTAAATACAAGTCTGAAAAGAGAATACATAGCTGTCTCTGAAACTAGAGGAAAAACAAGACAAAAGTGAAGACAAAGGGATGGAAGAGACGCCAAGGCCCACGAACGCTAGCGGGTATACCTTGAAGCCTCTAGGATAAGCTGGAAGACACTCCCACTAATGATGTCCTCCGGGTTCGGCTGCGTAATCTGCACAACATAAAGAAGTGCAGGTGTAGCATCAGTACAACCGACCCCATGTACTGAGTAAGTGCCGAGCCTAACCTCCGCGAAGTAGTGACGAGGCTAAGACACGACAACAAAATGTACCTGTGCAGTTCAATAGTATAGCAGAAACTAAACAAGAATACAATTAGGGGAGAACATGCTGGGGGTAAGAGATAGCAAATACTGAAATGACGAAAACGAAAACAACAGTCCGAAATACCTGAAAATAATAACGGGAATTGACAACACAGATTAAACAGTAAAAGATGCGGCATGGCATGTCCCCTCGTGCATAATAATAATATAAAACATGGCACGGAATGTCCCCCTCGTGCATAATCAATATAAAACATAGCACAGAATGTCCCCTCGTGCATAATAATATAAAACATGGCACGGAATTTCCCCTCGTGCATAATCAATGTAAAACATGGCACTGAATTTCCCCTCGTGCATAATCAATATAAAACATGGCACAGAATGTCCCCTCGTGCATAATAATATAAAACATGGCACAGAATGTCCCCTCGTGCATAATAATATAAAACATGGCACAGAATGTCCCCTCGTACATAATAATATGAAACATGACACGACATCACCCTTCGTGCTTTAACATTCTTCCTCACCCAAATAGCAATCACAAACAAGGGCAAGGAAATAAACAGAGAGAAGAAAAAAAAAATGGAAATCCCGGCAAGGGAACATCAATTAAACAATCCCGGCAAGGGAACATCAATTAAACAATTAAATCCCGGCAATGGAACTATACAATGATGACTCGACAAAGGTACATTTCAATAATTCTTCCTTTTTCTTTCACTTTCATTTCCATGATTTATTCTATTACTTGAGCCAATTCTCCAAAGGATGTAATTATCTCATATTCCTTCATCATCTGTTTTACAATTTGAGCCAATGCTCCAAAGAATGTAGTTACCTCATATTGCTTCATTATTCGTTTCACAATTTGAGCCAATGATCCAAAGCATGTAATTATCTCATATTCCTTCATCATTCATTTTACAATTTGAGCCAATGCTCCAAAGAATGTAATTACCTCATATTCTTCATTACTCGTTTCACAATTTGAGCCAATGCTCCAAAGAATGTAATTATCGCATATTCCTTCATCATTCGTTTTACAATTTGAGCCAATGCTCCAAGAAAATGTAATTACCTCATATTCCTTCACATGCCCTTTACATCATATAGAAATCATCAATTAGGCATAGAAATTACAACAAAGTCAGAATATTCATAATATAAAGACTCACGGTCATGCTAGATACCAATGTATAGATACTCGTCACCATGCCTATACATAGTATTTGACAATTGGAAAATAGCAAATGATACTCAACTCCTATTACCTCAAGCTAAGGTTAGACCAAACACTTACCTCGGGTCCAAAATATAGCAATCAACCCTCTAACACCGCCTTTCCTTTAGAATTCAACTCCGGAATGGTATTATCTAGGCATAATCAACTCAAGTATATCAATAAGGATTCAATAATTCAATTACATAGCCTAATTACCCATTTTCATATGCATTCTTCCAAAATAACAAAATTCGACCCCGTGCCCGCTTGGTCCAAACACGAGGCTCGGACCAAAACCACGTCACCCATTCACCCACGAGCCCGAATACACAATTTGTTTTCAAATTCGACCCCAAAACGAGGTCTAAATCAAGAAAATTCAAAAGGGCCCGACTCTACCCAAATTCCTAATTTTCTACTCTAATTTGCATGTTTTAGGCTTAGGAATTCATGAGATATAGATGAAAAATGAAGGAAACGAATTAAAATTTACTAACCCAAGAAGTTTTGGTGAAGGATGGCTTCAATGGATGCCTAAGGAACTTGGAGAAGATGAATTTCGTGAAAACTTATGAAAAATCCCGAAGCTACTGTTCTGGAAATATTTATATACCACTGGGCAAAATTGCCCTTCGCGTTCGTGGAAGGGAGTTCATGTTCGTGAAGGGTAGAATTGACAGACCATCGCGTTCACGGAAAGGTGAACGCGAACACGAAGAGTAAAAAGGCTGAGGTTCAGAAATTGACCTACGCGAACGCGTGGGACATCACGCGAACGCGATGAAGAAGACTTGCAAAGCTACGGGAACGCGGTCAATTGTATGCGAACACGAAGAGGAACTAATTCCTCAGGGTCAATTAAACCTACACGATCACGAGGGAATGGATGCGAACACGATGAAGGAAAATCTTAAAGCTTCGCGAATGCGGAAGAGGCGTCGCGAACGCGAAGAACAAATGGACCTGCAACTGCTGAAGCCAAAAACCAGCAATCTTCCTAAGTTCAAAATCACTCCGAGACTCCTTTGACACACTCCTGAGCCCTCTGGGCTCCTAGAAAATCACATGCACTAACTCAACAACATCCTAAGAACTTAACCGTGCGATCAAATCGCCAATATAACATCAAAAACAAGGAATCAAACCTCAAAATCACTAGTTTTTCTTCAAACTTCATAAAGTCTCAATTTTAGAGTTTTAAGTCTGAAAACGACGTCCAATTTCAACCAAACTTCACAGAAATATCTTAAACCACATATAAGATCTATACCGGGCGCCGAAACCAAAATACGGGCCCGATACCAACACATTCTAACCAATTTTCATTTCACTTTTCTTTATAAATTTCAGAAAAACAATTTCCCTCAAAAATTCGTTTCTCAGGCTTGGGACCTCGGATTCGATTCCGGGCATACGCCCAAATCCCATATTTTCCTACGGACCCTCCGGGACCGTCAAATCATGGGTCCGGGTCCGTTTGCCCATAATGCTGACCGGAGTCAAATTTATTCATTTTAATATCAAAATCTTAGCATTTTGCACAGAATTTCATATTTAAGCTGTCCGGCTACGCGCCCAGACTGTGCACGCAAATTGAGGCAACTATAGTTGAGGTTTTCAAGGCCTCGAAAGTACGGAATGGTAATAAAATAGGTGATGACCCCTTTGGGTCGTCACAATTATGTTGTCTTAACTTACCTCTCGTACGGGATCCTTATGTATCAAGTGTTCATTCCTACTTATTTATCAATATCATCGAGTGCGAAACCCTTATTGATTCTCCCCGGCATCATGCTTGCATAAATGTTCTGGAGTCATATTATATCTGTAGGATCTGAATAAATGCAATCTCATTCCTTTCACCTTTGTACCACATTCTTCCTTTTTATTCCATAGTTACCTCATCATCTTTGGAATCTCTTCACATCTTCACTGACACCTTACTCGCCTTGCGGTAACCCTTCTGTACCAAAGATAACTGAATACCTTACGCACGAGGGTGACACGTGGTGTAACGGGCACACTTAGTACCTAAAGCATAACTATGCTTACATTGCTTGTTTTAGGGAAGCGTCTTCTTGAATGAACTTTAAAGGTTATTATTTTGCTGTCCATTCTATTATTGTCGGAATGCTATCTCTAAAATTCACATGATTCAAACTATTATCAAATCCCTCGGTCCCTAATTCATGTTCAGTTTATCTTGTTCACTAGCCCATACTAATTTCTATTACTCTGAGGGTCTAACTCTTCCTTCTGTAATCACGTTTGAGTCACCAACTCATTTATCTTTTTTTTACTAGGGGCAGGAGTCATACTAAGGTAAATATTTAACCCTTCTAGGATTCCACTGCCTTGAACATTCTAGTATTCATATCTGACTGTTCCATTATAGAGTGCACCATCTGGATGTCTCGCAAGGAAATCTATTACTACGTCCTACACTACCCTTCAAAATTTTTAGATAATGATAACAATCCAGCCACAATTTTAGGTTACTCTAACCCCAACTGGATCCTGATATATCCTATCCTTCTCTTAAACTATATCTGTTAGCTTCCATAGGGCATAACTGAGATGGGTGTGTCCAATTGTATATATCTTTGTTACCGTTGAAAGTAACACATAATGCTTATATTTCTCTACCTGGATTGTAAATACTGTAATCTTCACTATTTGGGTACCTCGTACCCTTCTTCACCTTGCTTCTTTTACTTATTGAAACCTTTATCTAACTTCTTATTCTCTCGTTGCTTTTTACCATATGGGTGGATAGATATACATGCCTTAAGGCTCCTTATCAAGAAGCTTACACGTATTAGTATACACATAATCTACTAAAGACCTCACATTTACTCATCATAAGCATGATGCAAAATCTATTTCCTCTAACTCAACTCTTCCACAACCACATTCAATATCTTACCAACTGTCTGTTTGGATGAGGTATCGTTGTATTACGAATGAAGTATAATTTAGGAATTTGAATTCTTACAAGTGAGCTCTACCACACGATCTAGAGTAAGAAGAAAGAGTGACAACCCTAAATGTCTTGTAGCCTCCTACTTATATGTGTGGTGCACAACACACCCATAAACAATACTCTATTACAGAACTGCTCTGATACCACTTCCGTCACGACCCAAATCGAAGGGTCACGATGGGCACCCGGTGCCTTTATCAACCGAGTACCAACGTAGTATATCTTTCTTATCGTAATATCATGGGTAAATGGGCCAAAAAGGTTGTCATGAGATAACCAGAATAAATATAAGTGCATACTAGACATAGGATGACCCAACATTATATAGAAACTTATACATGTGACACACGGGCCTATAAGGCCGACATGATCATTTGTACACTCAAAACGTAGGCCGACAAGACCATACAAGTGTCAGTATACATGACATCTGTCTACAAGCCTCTAAGATTACATAAATGTCATATAGGTCGGGACAAGGCCCCGCTATACCAGTCAATAAATGTCCCAATCATACGACCAAATAGGCAACTCCGGAGCAAGTAGAGTGCAACAACACCTTCCGTTGAGCTGATAGTCTACTAGGAGGACTATCAACTTGTCTATCGGTATATGCGGGCATGAAACGTAACATCCCCAGACAAAAGGGACGTCAGTACAAATAAAGTACCGAGTATGTAAGGCAAGAAAGCATAAATAAAAACAGTAATGTAAAGTGAGATAGAGGAGATACAACCTGTAGCATCTGAGCGCCTTTGAGGGCTATGCATGATACATATATATATACATAAACTTTTAAAAACATATGCCTCTATGGACATCATCATCATCATATAGTACCCGACCTCGAAGAGGACTCGGTAAAAACGTACCCGGCCCTCATAAGGCTCGGTAAAATCGTACCCGTCCATGTGGAGCTCGGTAAACCCAACTGATCAGTGGTTGCACAATAGGTGTCGTCCGGTAGAGTAAAATAGATACTATAAATAATGCATGATGGACTCATAGAATCACACTCTAAACCTTTCAGAGTGACGTAAGGTAGTTGCAACTTCGATTAATATTATGGGCATCATACCATCAATATGAACTTCACTAGGACTCAAGGATCATACATACTTTCTTCGAATAACTTTGTAAGGAAAGAACAACATGGACAACCTTAGTTGCTAGGAGTAGATTCATTATGAAATAACATATCGTTTACGTTTGTTTCACTTTAGATCATGCCAAAATAATGAAGAAAGAGCCTTAACATACCTTTGCAATCTTCTCTCCAATCGTCAACCAAGCTCAATATGATCTTCTTACGTCTACAATGAGTAACTCGACTTCGTCGTCATCATATAAGCATTGTAACTTTTATATTTCAAAACCAATATTCTACAAGAAAACAGACAGAACCTCCCATGTTTTAGCTACATCCCATATGTTACCAAAAGTCACCAAACAACAACAATATAATTCACAATAAGCTCTCCGATTAGTTCAACAATCATTTTGAGCCGCAAGCTCGATTGGAATCTGTATAACCCATATCACACCTTATAGACTTCTTACATTAACTCAAAAACATAATTAATATGATAATGAAGTAATTCATCAATGATTCCATCCTTATACCATATATTTATGTCAAAGGAAACAATCCAAAACTCCATCTTTCTTCAGTTGGCAACTTTATTCACTAGTTCATGTCTAGTCCAACCATTTAGCTTAATATACATCAATACAACCTTAAGAACCTGCAAGAACACAATAAAAATACCTACTACAGTAGCTTCAAGTTGAAATCCAAGTTATTTTTAGCTTATAACATCCCTCAATGGCAATACAACACCATAGAAGTGGCTTAAGCTAATCCAAGTATTATCTTGTAGTTTATTATCCTAAAAACTTAATCAACATACAAACAAAATTAAGCACAATTAATAGGATGTTATACTCACCTTAGAAAGTATCAACCACTTGAAATTTCGGCCAAACACAACCCACAATTATCCTCAATGACACCACAACACTATAAGTGTTGTATTCTCTTCTTGAATCAACTTTTGGTGTTCAAGTTGGAGTGTAAACACTTGTAGTTCACCTTGAAAATCTAATATGTATGAAGGAGGGACTGATTATTACCTTAATCAACAAGAACCAGACAAGACCTGAGGTTACTTCACTTTGAAGAACCCTCCAAAATAGCCACAAGATGAAGAACTACGATCTAGCAAGCACCACGAGGTTTCTAGCGTCCGATTCATGTTTTTATCTTAGGTTTTCACCCTAGAATCATGGAGGAATCATTGGAGAGAATTTAGGAGGGTTTAGGAACTGTGTTTGACGGTAAAAATGAGTGAAAACGATTTAGAATTGACTTAAATACAAGCTGGAGTTTACACCGACTTTGTGGGTCCAAGTTCAATTTCTTGTAAGAATCTCAACCAGTTCAATTTCTTGTTAGCCAAGTTTTCCTAAACTAAATCCTTCTTTATCAAGTAAGAATGAAGTCGAGTAGGCATGAATCAATATTGTCAACCATTAATTCTAAGTATAAAGCATAAACAAGGCTAAATAACATCCACCCAATCAATAGAAAACATTAATGTTAAACACCCATAAGTTTTACACACTAGGGTTGAATTACAACACTAGATAAAATCTAGCTACTCATAATAACTGACATAGAAAAATAAAAAGAATAAGTAATTGAAGACATAAAACTAGAACTCAAGTGGAAAATTAATGGGTCTTCTCTAATTGTTTACCAAAGTTGCAAAAAATTGCTAAATATAACCGCTAGTTGCTGCTACAGTACAAAAATTGCCCTAAAAGTGCTCCTCATCTATTTACAGTGCTCTGAAATTTGCTGACAAAAATACCCTTTAGAGGGTTTTGAGGCCGCACAATTACATCTCCAGCCCACACTTTAGTTTGTTGCTCTTGCATGTGCTTTGAAGTTGGAGGGATTCTGCGGCCGCGCATAAGCTTCTGTGGCAGAACATTTTGGATATAGGCCGCTCTTTAAGGAGGCTTCAGACTTGTTTAGTTGCAACCTATATGATCTCATCGTCTTCATCAGCGCGAAGCTCAAGTGCGACCGCACATTTTGGCCTGCAGACCACATTTATGTCTAATAAACCGTGAAGCTTCAATTTCTCTTTTGTGGCCCATACCATTTTCTACGACCCACATTTGCTTTTGCGGCCTTAGATGGAGTTCTGCGGACCACATTGTTCTTTGTACTTCTTATCTTGATTGTTCTGAGGTGGAATATCTCCTCTCTGAGTTAGATTTGTAGTTTATCTCACATTCTACAATACACCTACAATTCACATATTTTTATTAGATTCGGGAGCAAAAATCACTACTTTAGGAATAAAAACTAAAGCAAGAAAGTACTAATAAGTGGTTAAAATGCACACTTATCAACTCCCCCAAACTTAAGTCTTTGCTTGTCCTCAAGCAACTAGATTAGTTCTCTCCTTCCCTCAGTGAAAGTTCATTTCAAAAAGTCACTTATAAGTTATTTATACTCAGTTGGTACCAACAATTACCAACAATACTCATGTATTCTAAACAAGGTGTCAAATCTTTCAAAAATGTGCAACTTGCATATAACTCTAGTGTGACATTTGAGCTTCAAAAATTGTCTTCATTCATGAAGGACTCTTGCCTTTTCATGTAAATCATGGTGCACTCCAAACTCTTCCTCTTCTACCTTTTATTTTCCATTCTCACTTCAAGATTTAACACTCAATTTCTAGAGCAATAAAGGTTTCACTCTTCTCTCATAAAGGAATGTCACAAGTAAAGCTTCAAGTACCATAGGCTTGCCTCTCATGTAAATTTCCACTAATGTAAGCTTACTCAGTTTGAAATCAAATAGGACTTCTTTCAGGTTGTAATGAAGTCTTTTGGATTGGGATAGGATACCATATGGGATATAAGTGGTTACACCTTTCCTTTAAGAACTTCATATCTCATTTCTTGGCTCACATTTTTCCATGCTCGTAGAGGCATTTCTTTTTCTTGGGGGCTAGAGAGACTTGCCATCACTCTTTATTGACAATTTCATTCTTTTACTCCCTTGATGTTTAAACTAGAGGTGCTTGCCTCATTCAATTTCATCAACCTCTTTTTTTTATTCTCGTTTGGTTCTCATCACTTTCTTTTTGTACTTTCTCTTTCTTGAAGATCGTTTCTTTCTCTCTTTTCAATTCCTTGATATCTCTTTTAGATTCCTCAACTTTCCCCCCAAACTTAGGCTTGAGCCACTTAATACATATAAGTGTTTAGGAAGGTTCGGGTGCCAAGAGAGGATTATGTTCAAAACTGGTAAAGACTTCTAGCATGGTTATCAACAGAAAAAGGCTAAAGGCTCGAAGGGGTTGATTAGGGGTAATGATCATAGGGTGGTAGTAAAAAGCCCAAATGATCCAAGAAAATCCTACAATCATCTTTCAAACCAAGAAAACTTAGATTTTTCCATGAAGCACATTCGGGGCAAGTTCTAGACTATTCGCTCAAGTACTTGGACTAGCAACAAAATTTCATCTCATATCTCATGCAACTAGACCGTAAAAGAGGATAGAGTCTAAAACCTACAACAATCAGAGTCAAGTTAAAGATCAGTATGGTCCACTCAACAACCTAATTATTATTAAAGACAACTCAATAGCCTCAAAGTCACTTTTACTAGAGCTTCTTCTTCCAAAAACCTTGTCCCAAACCATAAGCATGCGGTTAAGTATGTTGGTGCCGCATGATGTATATATAACTCTTTTTTATAGACTAACTAAATAAGGGCTTTTATTCATTACTACGTACTACTACTATTACCTAAACATGAAACATACTAATTTCCTTAAGAAAGTTATCACCCTATCCATCCTCGGGAAGAGTCACCCGGTTCACACAAGAAACCACCTTTAGAAAGAACTATAAAATTAAGAAAACCAAAGGCTTATTATTAACAAATGAAATAAAAAAATAAAAATTAAACTACCGAAACAATCAAAACTAAAGATACTACTAAATGTAACAAACCACTAATGATAAGTAAAATAACATCATCCAATTATTACATCCCAATTTCACCAAAATGTCAAACATCAAATATAATTCTCCACCCCCAAATAAAAAGAAGCATTTTCCCAAATGCTTAGAAAAATAAGTTCAAAGAATAGAGAGGGAGAAAAAACTCCCTAAGGCTCCTCTGTCATCACAGAGTCACCAACAACATAAGTCCCAACCGGCTCATCTAAGTGAATCATGTCAGCATCTTATGCGGGAGCTGACTGAGAGTTGAACATATCATGCACCACATCAACAATGCTGGATGCAAGGAAAGACTCCTCAGTTTGAGTAGCGGGATCCTCTTGAGAAGGCAGATCTGGGTGAGGCTAGGTAGGGTCTAGTAGCATGTCAAATGACAAGCCATCGACCCCAACTATCCTCGTTACCTCAGCTCAAAGTGCATCAACTGACTTTTTACTGGCCTATGTCTTTCTCATCTGTTTCACCTGCTTGGTCAGCCGCTCAATCACTACACCATGTTGTACCAGTGTATCCATAATCACCTTATGGTTGTCCAAGACCTTGGTGAGCTTCTTATCAATGTTAGAAGGATCCAGCTATGTCGGTGAAGATGTCTACCCTGCAACTGTATTAGAAATCTTGGACAACTTTGAAGTAGCTATTTGCATCCAGCTGTTAAGTCTCACTAATGTATGAGAGACCCGTAAGGCATACAATAGGCATGAAGGAAACGAAAATGGTCTCGGAGCTAGTGTAGGCACTGGAGCAGGGCTGGGGATGATGGCTCAGGATTGACAACTCTAGCACTGGTGGAAGGTTCAATTGAAGTGGAAGGGATCTCACAGGGACCAGGGGCTACGACTATCGGCTCATCATACTGTCCTGAGGAAGTAGAAGTATGAATGCTCTTCTTCGGGTTCCTCGGGTCTTGCATCTTGTACCACTCAAAAGGAGTAGTGGGCTTGACCTCCGTGTCAAATATCCTGGAATCCACCTTGGCATAAGTCAAATACTCAGTGTTGATGCTGAGGTAAGAGTATGGGTAGGATGTGTTGTCCTGCTGTTCCACAAGAGAGGTATTAGCCGACATTAGAGCACCCATATTGATTGGGTACATGGCCATGTTAGAAGCAATCGGAACTGCTCTTGGTATAGGAAAATTTTTCTCATTCAGGCATGGGTTAAGTCTGTTGAACACAAAGGTCTGCTATCCTTTTTCCTCAAAACTTAGAGTGTTGTGGAGGATTGGCACTCCGGCACCTATCCAAGGGGGAGTTGGCCAAGGTGCAAGAATATCTATGAGCCATGGTCTGGCCTCCTCTTTCTTTTCCAACTTAGCCAAATACTCCGTTGGATCCACATCCTCAAATATGACGTACGCATTCAGAGTATATTGATCAAATTTGACTTTAAAGTTGCACACTTTTGTAACCTTTGTCCCTTTAATAATGTGCAATGTGTTGGCGTGGAATTCTCGGACAAGGAGGTCCTTCACATCCACCAACTTCTTTGTAAAATGCATCCACCCCTTTATCTTTATAAACTTCTCTAAGACATCGAGATTGTTTTTATCTAAGTCCTTGAGGAGGAATTTCCTTTCGTGGGTCAGTGATCTTTCCTTTCACCACATCTGGAAGTTTGTGTAAGCTTGTAGGCTCAAAAACTGGTCTTCCCAAACTACCTTCTTCTTAGTCCTTGCCATGCCTTCCTTTGCACTTGATCCCCCTCTTACTTCATCTGAGGAATCATCAAAATCTGAGTCCTAAGTAGCTTCATTGGACTCATGACTGGTACTAGCTGATCCCTGGGAGGTACTATGATATGTGGAGGGCACAACTTGGGGCTCACACTGCCCTTGTGGCCTAGATTGTTCCTCAGTGTGATCTTCAGGTAGAGACACATATTTCCATTCCGAGGCCTCCCTATATGGGGCATAAGAAATCGACTCTGAGAGGTAACTCTCCCTTGACCTGTGGTTGTTTTCTTTGTAATAGCCCTCTGTCCACTCGAGTGCATGGCACCCCTACCTCTACCTTTCCCTAGTTCTCCCTTTCCTTTAGAGTTGTCAATTGATATACATGTTGCAAAATATTTAGGAGTCATGTTAGTTCATTGGAGGACACCATAGAAGTAGTAGGGTTTCAAGTTTGCAGCATGCAGTAGGCAGGGTACAAGTGCGGTCCGCATAATTTGGATAGTGGTCCGCAAAGAGAAATTGTGGTCTGCACAATTTCAAGTTCTGTCCGCACTTCAGCATAGTTGTGCCAAGTCCTTAGAGAGAGGACACTGATGAACAATGCAGAATCCATATGCAACCGTAGAAATTCAACTATGTTCCGCACAATTACTTTTGCGGTCCGTACTTGGGGTAAAAGTACTCAAGACCTCAGAGAAGAAGTTCTCTAATTGTCAGTGCGAACCTCCCTTTGCGACCACAAAATTTAAACCGCTATCCGCACAATTTAAGTTCGACCACACAATCAACTAGCCTTTAATGTATCAAATCAGAGGTTTGCTGATCGCACAATTTCAAGTGCGGTCCGCATAGTTAAGCACAACGACGAGCACATGTCTTTTTACCTAGGTCATGCAATTATGTGTTATATCCTACTAAGTAACATGGTAAGTATATGATACTCAACAACCCAACCCTACTAAGCATGCTTTGACAAATACCTAATGTTAAACTACCCCACATAGACACATTAAAAGGATGCAATAATAGATGGCCTAAAAAGAAGTTAAAAAGCCAAAATAAATTCAAAAAATAAAAACAACAAGATTTGAAGTGATGCATACCGGAGTGTGCTAGTGTCGTAAGATCAATGGAAGTGTGATATGTTGTTGTGATCATAAATTTCAAGCAGGGAACCTCTTAAAGTAACAATGTAAGAGTGGAAATGGTCAAAAGTGTAAAAGGTAGGGTTACTGTTGTATTTATACTCAGAGAATAGTGAAGGTGAAAGAGAGCGAGTAATGATGCACAATTCCAAGTGTGGTCCGCACTTTGTTACCTAGGCAGAAGGGAAGCATGCAGTTGAGTGGTCCCCACATTTTCAAGTGCGACCACACTTCTATTAACTTAGTTCCTGCTACTTCTATGATAATGTTCTTTTGGGACCGCATAATTTGTGATGGTCCACAAACTCACTCTGCACTATTGGGAGAAAAGTTCAAGGGACCTTCAATTTAGTACCTGAACTGATCCTTGCAATTGTGGTCTGCAGATGAAATCTGCGGCCGCACGAAATATTGTACGGTCAACATTCCTTCTTCAAGTTAAAAAACAACATCTAACTGAAAGAGAAAAAGGAAAAGATCTTGGGTTGCCTCCTAAGAAGTACCTTATTTAACGTCGTGGCACGACACAATGTCATATCATTCTAAAATGAAGTAAAGAATTGCCACCACGTGGCTCTCACCAACTTTCCCCAAATAATGCTTCACCCGATGACCATTGAATCAAAATATTTCATTGTTCTTCTTCTTCAAGTCCAAAGCACCAAAGGGGAGTCACACCGACAATTTCAAATGGACCACTCCACTTTGATTGAGCTTCATGGGAAACATTATCAACATTGAGTTGAACAACAACACTAGATCACCGACCTTGAACTCCTTGATCCAAGTATACTTATCAGGATGACATTTCATCTTCTCCTTGTACAAGGACAGACTTTCATATGCATGGCACCGAAACTCATCTAATTCATTAAAGTGTGCAACCTACAAGTTAGCGGCTACATCCCAATCAAGATTCAATTTCTTCAAGGCCCATATTGCCTTGTGCTCTAGTTCCACCGGAAGATGATAGGCTTTTCTGAACACCAATTGGTATGGAGACACCAATTTTGATAGGTGTTGTTTAAGCCACTCTATATGCCCATAGAGCATCATCAAGCTTTTTAGACCAATCCGTCCGATTTGTATTCACCATCTTGGACAAACTACCCTTTCTCTATCGATTAGAGACTTCCACTTGGCCACTAGCTTGTGGATGTTAGGGAGTTTTTACTTTGTGAGTAACTCCATACCTGCCAAGTAAAGTATCAAAAGGTTTGTTGCAAAAATGTGACCCTCCATCACTTATGACTGCTCGCGGAGTCCCAAACCTTGTAAAAATATTCCTCTTCAAGAAAGTCACCGCATTTCTAGCTTCATTATTGGCTAAAGCAATGACTTTAACCCATTTAGACACGTAATCTACCACGACCAAAATGTCCATAAGAACTCATGAAAGTTCCCATAAAGTCAATACCCCAAACGTCAAAGATATCAATCTCCAAGATGGTTGTAAGGGGAATCTCATATTTCTTTAAAATACCTCCGGCCCGTTGACATTCATCATATCTTTTCACCAAATCATTTGCATATTTGTAAAGGATAGGCCAATAGAAACCACATCTTAGGACTTTAGCTATCGTTCTTGCTCCAGCATGATGACCACCATATGACAAAGAATGACAAGCCCCAAGAATATCACCTTGCTCTTCCTCCGGTACACACCTTCTAATCTCCCCATCCGTGCAATTCTGACAAAGATATGGCTCATCCCAATAGTAGTGTTGACAATCTCTCTTGAGCTTCTTTATTTGGTTTGAAGAGAACCCATCCAGAATGATACCACTCACAAGAAAATTTGTCAAATCCGCAAACCATGGTACCTCTTTCATTGAAAGTGCCAAAAGTTGCTCATTGCAGAAAGAGTCATTAATTGCCAAAAGTTTCTCATCGGAGAAAGAACCATTAATTTCAAGGCCATAATGTGGTCTCCCCTCCTCCTTCAAACGAGACAAGTTGTAAGCCACTTGATTTTCACTTCCCTTCTTGTCTTGGATGTCAATACCAAACTCTTGAAACAAAAACACTCATCTCAGAGCTTTAGATTCCTTTTTACTCATAAGATAGTGAAGCCCTGCATGAGATGTGCAGACAATAACTTTGGCACCCATCAAGTACAGGCGGAACTTCTCAAGAGAAAATAAAATAGCAATGATCTCCTTCTCCGTAATGGTATAATTGATTTGGGCACCATTCGTGATCTTGCTACTGTAGTATACTAAATGAAAAACTTTGTTGATGCATTTCCCTAATGCAGCCCCAACCGCCACATCACTTGCATCACGCATGAGCACGAACGACAAACTCCAATTTGGAGATGTAATGATAGGAGTAGTTTTCAACTTGATCTTCAATTGTTCAAAAGCTCTCATACAATCATCATTGAAATGGAGCTTGGAATCCTTTTCAAGGAGTTTGCATAAAGGGTTCACCACTTTAGAGAAATCTTTTATAAATCGGCGGTAGAATCCCACATGGCCCAAGAAACTCTGCACACCCTTTAACGAGGTAGGGGTAGAAGCTTAGAAATAACCTCAATCTTTGACTTATCCAATTCAATACCAGTCTATGAAATCTTATGGGAAAGGATAATGCCTTTCTTAACCATGAAATGACATTTCTCCCAATTGAGTACCAAATTATTTTCCTCACACCTAGCCAACACTTTGTCCAAATTAGCAAGGTAGTCATCAAAAGAATCTCCAAACACCAAAAAGTCATACATGAAGACCACAAGGTAGTCTTCCGTCCGTGAAGATAGCCATAATACACCATTGAAAAGTCGCCGGCGCATTTCACAATCCAATAGGCATCCGTTTGTAAGAAAATGTACCATACGAACATGTAAATGTGGTTTTATGTTGATCTTTCGGAGCAATAAGAATTTGGTTGTAACTCGAGTAACCATCAAGAAAACAATAGAAATCACGGCCGACCAACCTATCAAGCATTTGATCCATGAAAGGTAGAGGAAAGTGATCCTTACTTGTGACTTTGTTGAGCTTACGATAATCTATACAAACTCTCCAACTGGTGACTGTTCTTTAAGAATCAAATCATTCTTGTCATTGATAACAACTGTCATGCCCCCTTTCTTTGGTACATATTGGACCAGATAAGTCAAAGAACTATCAAAAATAGGGTAGACCACCCCGACATCCAACCAATTGATGATATCCTTTTTGACCACCTCTTGCATAAATTCATTGAGTCTTCTTTGATGTTCAATGGATGGTTTGGAACCATCATCCAATTTGATCTTATGTGCGCAAAATGCGGGGATTATACCCCGTATATCCGTCAAAGTCCACCCAATAGCTTTCTTCCTCTTTTGCAACATTACCAATATGGAGTCAACCTGTACATTAGTCAAACAAGAGGAAAGAATAGCCGGTAAAGTAGAACAATGGCCAAGAAATTCATACCGAAGGTGAGGTGGCAATGGTTTTAATTCCACTTGATGGGTGGCTTTACTGGTTTCAAAATTTATCGACCTCTTTTTAGTTACAAGATCTTTCCTAAATTTGCATAACTGGGCATTTGTTCCAAAGTTCCCACCAATGGCACATTGATAGAGAGACCTTTCATCATTTGAATAAACTTATTGAATTGATTCTTGCCATTTTTCATAGCAAGCCTTTGAGGATAAAGAGGTGGAGGATTTGGTAATTGTGCCTCAGTCTTTTGCACTACCAGTTCCGGTATGTCAATAATGTATTCCTTAGACGGGCTCACCTCTTCTTGGGTCTCCTCCACACTATAATCTTTGAAAATAATTTGGTGGGATCTCCTCCTCTTGGATCACTTGGTCATCATCTACAAGGTTCTTTTTATTTGAGGTGGGAGCATTCTCGCCTCATCGACTTCTTGTGATAACTGTCATAGAATGCCCCGTATTATTACCAGCCTTTGGGTTCACTAATGTTTCACTTGGTAATGTACCCTTAGGCCGAGTGTTAAGAGCTTGAGAGATTTGCCCTATTTTAACTTCAAGATTACGGATTGATGTGGTATATGAGGCAAGTTGGGAATCCAAATACCACATTCTTTTCCATCATTTTCTTGAGCATGTTCTCAGTACGACCCATTTTATTATTTGAAGAACTTGAACTGTGGGAAGGATAATGAGGTAGGTTGCTCAGTTGTTGGTACATTGGGGGCCTTTAAAAACCTGAACCTCGATTTGCATGATTATTATTGTTTCTATAATTTCCTTGATTGTGGCCTCCCCAATTCCATTGGTTATTATTGTTGTTATGCCAATTCCCTTGATTGTTAGAATCCCAATTGCCTTGGTTATTTTGAGAACGTCATTGATTTTTATTGGAGTCTTGAAAATTACTCTGTTTCCCTTGGTAATTGTTCACAAATTGTACCTCTTCTTCTTGCTCTTAATAAGAATCATCTGGGTCATAGCTACCGTGATCTTATGCATAATTCTTCACGCGGGATTTATTGTGGACCTTTAGTCCTCTTCTTTTTGGCCAAGACATTCACTCCCTCCATAGCATGAACTTGCTTAGGAGATTGGGTTTGATGAAGTCGAGTCTTAGCAATTTGAGTCATGGTTTTGGTCAATGTGACTATAGCCTGCTCATTGTCATACACTCTTTATGAAGGTGGATCATGTTAGGATCACCTTGGGAATATTAGCTCAGGATTTCCAAGCCGAAAAAGTTTCTTCCATATCATCAAGAATATCACATGCCTCCACATAAGGTGTTGTCATAAAATTTCCTCCGGCCAATTGATTGACAACACATTGATTCATAGTATTAATACCACGGTAAAAAATTTGTTGGATCATGTTCTCGCTCATATCATTGTTCGGACATTCCTTCACCATTGTCTGATATCCCTCCCAAATTGCATGCAAAGGTTCACCAGGCTCTTGCTTGAAAGCCAATATTTCATCCCGTAAAGTAGCCATATGCCCGAGGGAGAAGAACTTTGAAATAAATTTCGTCCACAATTCATCCCAAGTATGGATAGAATGATTAGGCAAGAGTTCCAACTAATCCAAAGCGTTACCCTATAGTGAGAAGGGAAAGAGCCTTAACCACAAAGCATCTTCCAAAACATTTGTTTGTTTGCTCCCCCAATACGTATTACCCTAGTGAAATAACCTCGTTGCTCGAGCAAAGTGAGTATGACATTGGTAATTTGAAAGGTTGCCGCCTTAATGCGATGGGGGACTATAGCACTTGCATAACTTTCATTAGGAAAAATTCGATGTTGCGCCGCTCTTAGTTATGATGGTGGTGGAGGCACATTGTCTTAATGCCCACATCCTAGGAGGCTTTATAATGGAGCTTGAGGCATTTCATCAAGTTACTCATTTTCTCCATCCACCTCTTCCAATGGAAAGTTTCCAAGTTCATCGTTCGCCATTTAAAACCTACACTCACTTCAACAAATTATAATCATGAAATTAAAAAAGATATTTCAAGAAACAAACTCAAAGTATAGAGATAACACCGTAAACACCCTAGCAACGGTGCCAAAAATCAATCACGTCCAATTCACACCCAATTAAGGAGTATAAAATGGTTGTTACAATAATAATACCCAACGCGAGTCGGGATCGAATCCACAAGGAGTTTGAAGTAGTGTTAAGGTAAACACTCAAGAAAAGAAACTTGAAATAACCAAATTTATCTTTCAGACAAAGGTGGGTAACTATTATCTAAATTAACTGCTAAGAGATTTAACTAACTAGTGAGAAAATAATTATTAACATATCTTTTATATTTTTGTTAAATAGGGAAAAGCCTAGGGTTGTAACCTTCACATTGGTGTAAACCTAATGAGTAGAGTAAATCTATGCTTTCTTGATAGATCAGAGTTTGTTATGACTCTCAATGATCAAGTACCCACTCAATACCTCTTGGTTAAATAGTGATTATGCACAAATTGGCTCTCTCAAGACCAAATTGGTAGAAATCTAAACAATTGAATATGAGTCCAAGTTAAATTATATCTATCTCTACTTCAGATCCTTTAATCAAACTAACTAGCTCAATTTCTTATTAGCCAAGTTTTTCTAGACAAAATCTATCTTTCTTAAGTAAGAATGAAGAATCAATATTTGCAACTATTAATTCTAAGTATAAATCATAAACAAGGCTAAATAACATCCACCCAATCAATAGCAAGAATTAATATTGAAGTGAAAAGAAGAAGTAATTTAAGACGTAAAACTAGAATTAAAGTGAAAAATTAATGGGTCTTCTCTAATTGTTGCTCCAAATAGACCAAAATGACTAAATATAACCGCTAGCTTCTGCTACAATACAAAAGTTTCCCTGAAAAAGTGTTCCTCGTCTACTTATAGTGCTCTAAAATTTGCTGACAAAAATATCATTCGGAGAGTTTTGCAGCCACACTGTTACACCGGCTATTCGCACTTTAGTTTGTTGCTCTTGCAGGTGCTTTGCAATTAGAGGGATTCTGCGGCTGCGCATAAGCTTCTGCGACCACACTTCAACTTATGCGACCGCACAATTTGGTTGCGGACCACACCTTGAGGAGGCTTAATACTTGTTCAATTGTAACCTCTCTGATTTTTCAGTCTTCATCAGTGCGAACCTCAAGTGTGACCGCAATTTTTGGCCTGCAGACTGCACTTCTGCCTGATACCCATGAAGCTTCAGTTTCTCTTTTGTGGCTCTAACGACCCGGCCGGTCGTTTCGTGAGATTAGACTTGTTTACCCCATTTCTGCTTTATCATATATTTCTTAGCCTATTTATGTTGTGTTGGGTCGGATGGTTTGGGTTCAGAGTGGCCGTGGTGAGAATTGAGACACTTAGTCTTTTAAGTTAGCTTAATAGTTGAAAAAGTCAACTAGGAGTTGACTTATTGGAAACTGACCTTGAAATGCGGATTTTATGGCTCGGATAACTTCTTTAGGTGATTTGGGACTTAGGAGTGTGTTCATAATGAAGTTTTGATGTCTGGTGTAGAATTAGGCTTGAATTGGCGAAAGTTAGTTTTTGGCAATTTCCGGTCGGCAGTGGAAAATAGGCCATCAGGGTCGGAAGGGAATTCCAGAAGTTGAAGCAGGTTTGTAATGTCATTTTAGATATGTGTGCAAATTTTCCGGTCAATCGGATGTGTTTTGGTTAGTTTCGGCATCATTGGCGAAATTTAGAAGTTTCAAAATTCATAGGCTTGAATTTGATGTTATTTTGGTGTTTTCGTGTTGTTTTTGGTGTTTCGAAGGCTCGAATAAGTTTGAATGATGTTATGGGGTGTGTTGGTATGTTTCATTGAGGTCCCAAAGGCCTCAGGTGTATTTTGGGTGGCTAATGGACCAGCTTTTAGGCTTAAAGAACTGGGCAGATTTTGCTGGTGTGAGTTTCTGGTTTCCTTTTACGCGATCGCGGGAGGATATTTGCGATCACTTAGGCCTAGATGGGTATGGAAAGATTCTTGTTATATGTGATCACTTGGTGGAGGTTGCGATCACGTAGAGTTGAAGGGGCGCGTGGGGGGCTGAGTCGTTGTTCTTCCCGATCGCGTATAATGGTTCACGATCGCAGGGGTTTATGTCCGGTTGAATCGCGATCGTGTGTGAATATCTTCGATCGCGTAGTGTAATTTGATGGGGCAGAAGAATTTTTCTTCGCGATCGTGTGGGATTTTCCGCGATCGCAATGAAGAAAGAGGCATGGGCAGAACAGTTTTTAAGTTCTAAATTCGGGGATTCTTGGCCATAACTCAATATTTTCATTAGAGAGCTCGGGGGAAGGAGATTTTGGATGAGCTTTTCAGTGGGGTTCTTGTGGTAAGTGTTCTTCAATCATTTTTGGTTCAATTGCATGAATTTGACTTGATTTCCACCATGCAATTTGAGGAATTGAAGTAGGAATATTGGGGAAAATGGGAAGAAAGTTTGGAAAATTCTTTTGGTGTTGTGAGTGAGCAATTGAGGTCATATTTTGGTAAATTTGGTATGGGTAGACTTGTAAGGGAATGAAGATTCTAGTGATGTAAATTTTATCGAATTTCGAGACGTGGGACCGGGGCTCGGGTTTGGCCGAATTTCGAGAATTTGTGCTAAAATTTGTATCTTTCGATTGTGTTTGTTCCATTAGCATATATTGATGATGTTAATATGATTTTCGTTAGATTCAGAGCATTTGGGAGACAATTCGAGAGGCAAGCGTATCGCAGAATAGTTTTTGGGCTGTTCTAAGGCAAGTAGCGACTGTAACTCAAAACCTGAGGGTATGACACCCCGTTATTTGATATTGTGCTGATAAATAAGGTGATGCACATGCTAGGTGACGAGCGTGGGGGCGTGAACCGATAGAGATTGTGACTTGGTCCGTCCTGTAGCGAGTATTATGCCGCGTATTCGATTTGAAACCTTATGATATCCTGTACTTTAGAAATTTATACTTGTATCTGGGCTGTGAGCCATGATTGGGGCCTTGTGCCGACCTGTTTAGGCCCTTAAGAGTATTTTCCATGATTGGGGCCTTGTGCTGACCTGCTTAGACCCTCAGGGGGTACTTTTACACTATTCTACCACTATCCTGTTAGTGAATTGTGAACTCAATCATTGTATCCTAATTGTTGTTATTTTTACTGTTATCACACTGCTTTGAAAACTCTGAAAAGTATTTTGGGCTGAGTCCCGCAAGTCGAGATAAATTGCCCAAGTGGCTTGTGAGGGTGACTAAATCAGGCCGAGAGCCGAGTATGTGAGAATAGTTATGGGGTCGGGCTGCACGCCGCAACAATATAGATTATATATATACGGATCGGGCTGCACGCCGTAGAAATATATGTATATATGGATCAGGCTGCACGCCGCAACAATATACATATTGGATCGGGCTACACGCCGCAGCAGATATAGCGCTTGGGTTGAAGGAGCCCCTCCAGGAGTCTGTACACCCCAGTGAGCGCAGTCGACTATTATATGGATTGGGCTGCACACCGCAAAAATATATGTTATATATATGGATTGGGCTGCATGCCGCAACAGTATAATTATATATATATAATGTAGTGGAGCGGGCTGTCCGCCACATCAGTTGTGTGTGTTCATGGTACTTACTGAGTACGAGTGTTATGTGAGAGCATGAGATACTGATAGTGGAGTCACGAGTGACTAAGAGGCTTGCATGAGAGGATTTATTGTGTGTGATACTATGCCCGAGGGGCTTATATTCTAGTGTTATGTAAGAGTATGAGATACGGATAGTGGAGTCACGAGTGACTAAGAGGCTATGCCCGAGGGGCTTATATTCTATGAAAATGTTGTTTTCGCTCTTCTTTACACTGAGCCTCTGATAATAAATGCTGGATAAAAGTTTTCATACGAGGTTTTTAAAATGAAAACCGGGGTTTTATGAAATATTCGGAATTGTAGTTTTTCTGACTTGATTTATTCATTTCCACTGTTATTCATTATATGGATTTACATGATTTAAATGCTCGTCACTGCACTTAAGTTTTTAGTTACATTGATTACTTACTGAGTTAGTGTACTCACGTTACTCCTTGCACCTCTGTGTGCAGATTCAGGTACCGGACCATCTAGCTAGTTGATTTCCGGACCAACTTGGAATTGTTCGAGGATTGAGGTAGCTGCTCAGCGTCCCCAGCTCACCTCCTTTCCTTCCCTCAGTTTATAGTTTCTTTTGGTATTTTGTACCTCGGACTTTTGTTGTAGCAAGTCACTGTTGTACATTGTATTTTCAGTATTAGATGCTCATTACAGTTGACTCCAGGTTTTGGAAAAGTGTATAATTTGTTCATCTCTTTCTGATGTTTTTAAAATCTGCTAAATTTTGGGGAAATTATGGGATATGTTAATAATTTGAAATGGTTGGCTAGCCTAGTTCCATGATAGGCGCCATCGCGGTCGGCTTAGGGTTGGGGTCGTGACAAGTTGGTATCAGAGCCTAGGTTATATAGGACTCAACGGTCATGAGCAAGTTTAGTAGAGTCTTGCGGATCGGTACATAGACGTCTGTACTTATCTTCGAGAGGTTACAAAACCCTAAGGAACAATCTCATTTTTCTTGAATTCTGTCGTGCCATTTGGTTGATTATGGAAATCAAGCTTCTGTTGTTTCATTCTCTCACAAATGGTGAGGACTCGCGCCACCGATCAGGGCGATCAGCCATCAGCGAGGGGTCGAGGCCGCGGTAGAGGTAGGGGGCCAGCCCGTGCGGCAACCAGGGCAGTATCAGTTGATCCCTTACTACTCAGGATCAGGTTCCCGCCACAGATACACCAGGGCAGTATCAGTTGCACCCCATTTTTTCCTCGCGGAGTCAGGATTATAACATTGGTTGGGACAACTCGTTCTTTCTGGGAAAGGGGTTTGCATATTTTGAAGAGTCGCCACCTAACGATTTTAACGGTGCGTTAAGGCACTTAAGGGTTTCAATTATAAATATGTTACCAACCAGAGATTGGGTAAGGGCTTGAAATTATCCAAAGGGGAAGGTGTTAGGCACCCCTCAGGATCCACAAGTGTGGTTCCCGGCCAAATGGTTTCATGAATTTGTACAATTAGCAAATAACAAGTAAAGGCTCAAATAAGAGGGGATTTAAGTCTCAAGCACACGGATGAGACTTAAATAAGAGGGTATTTAGGTCCTAAATCATCACACGAAGCTACCGGAATCGACGAAACTCGATTCCGAGGTCGTTTACCCAAAATGTTGACCGAAGTCAAACTTGGCCTTAAAGGCCAACCTTAAGGAACCAATTGTTCCTATAGCACTCTAAACACCTCCGAATCCCGGACCACCAGTCCCTGCATGTCATAAATCATAAAAAGCCTCCATGGGAAGTTTCATATAAGGGAACGGGGTCCGATAACACAAAACAACCGGTCGGGTCGTTACCGTAATAATATAGGAGGAGCGCAACCACTCATCAAACGTTTCTATAGTATTTTATTTGGAACGAGTGGAGTATGAATGTTGAGCATGATTATGCAATAATAAGAATTAAAACAAGTTGTCACGTATTTGCACGTGAAAGAAAGCGGTTAGAACGGTAATAATGATTTAAAGCAGTTACAAAAGGAAACAAAGAGACATGTCAGTTTCGTCTTTGAATAAAAGTAAATACCTGAAGTAAACAATTAATTGCATGTAAAGGGAATAGGAAATGGTGCAGGTATTTAAAAGGCACAAAATCACGAAACAATTTGAAATGGTAAAAGCCTGGATATCCCCAGCAGAGTCGCCATGCTGTCGCGCCCCCTTTTTTCCTCTCGGAGTCGGGTTTATGACATTGGTCGGGACAACTCGTTCCTTTTGGGAAAGGGGTTTGCATATTTTTAAGAGTCGCCACCTAACGATTTTAATGGTGTGTTAGGGCACCTAAGGGGTTCAATTATAACTATGTTACTAACCAGAGATTGGGTAAGGGCTTGAAATTATCCTAAGGGGAAGGTGTTAGGCACCCCTCAAGATCCACAAGTATGGTTCCCGGCCAAACGGTTTCGTGAATTTGTACAATTAGCAAATAACAAGTAAAGGCTCAAATAAGAGGGGATTTAAGTCTCAAGCACGCGGATGTTTGAAAATAGCAGAAAGTTTAGACTTTGAAAAGGATACGAGCTAAGAATATAAAAGGTGTCCTAGGTTTATAATAATATGGATCACATCAATAAAATACCCGGTAATCACTCCTCGAAGAGGGGCTACACGTGGTATTAGCGCACCGATCATCATATCCATATTCTACCTTTCCCACCCCGTAAGGTTATTAAACACGAATGTTGGCCTCGACCTCTATTGCATGCTATTACCTGTCCCTTCCTATCAATTCCGGAGGAAATTAGGACTCCTATTCTAAAGGGAGGTGCTAGGAAGACCCTCAGGTTTTAAAGGTAAAAATTCTAGGGCGACAGATAACAAAAAAAGTAGGACTGTAGATAAAGGAAACAATAGAAAACAGATAAAGGCTCCAGTATTCCTCCACACGCAATACACATAAACAACATGTCTCATACACAATTAAGGTCCCTATTAATTCAGAATCCTAAAGCATGGTATCTAGGTGATAACACAAAGGCAGATTTATTGCATAACTCAGAGAGAAAGTATTAATCAGGCTTGCCTACTGGTTTTAAGCATGCTGACAGTTAAACATGATCACAAAGACAGTTCTGATTTTATTTTTTAAGTTAATTACCCAAGGCTCGCCTAGGTGTAGGATAACATGCAACAGTTGTTCATATTTGTTAACGACTCCAGGTTGTTTATAGCTAATATGCAATTTTAGGTGTTGAAGATGTGCAAGGACTAATTACCAATTGTTTAGAACAGGGGACTCTTTTGTATTTAGACTAAATGCAGTTAAATAGATACGATCCTATAGCATGATATCTAATGCAACATGATGCATAATGACTTAAATAGGATTTCTAAATGCACATAGAATCACAACATTATGCACAACTTTAGGAATAGCATAGGGGATATATCTTTAATGGTTGTTTACCTAAAACAGGATCTCTACGTGTATAGCATGATGAGACATGATTGCAGTTTATTTATCCTAGGACGGTACTTCAAGTGAAGTTTCATAACATGGGCAGAATCACACAATAACAACTTATTTTATTATTTATCCTATAGGAGGATTTCTAAGCGTAGATGAGATGTTGAATGCACATAAATCCTAAGTATCATGATATCTAATGCATGGAATGGTGTACCTAAACATGGATACTATTTCACATAGAGAAAATAAACCTAGAAGCATGGTCTGTACCCTTAATTATACTACAACATGCATATGACCCATCCATTTTCACTATCCGACCCCAGAGTTGTTTACAATTAATTATTACAGACCATTGAATATGAATTACACAACTGAAATAGAAGAAAAATAAGAAGTTAACTATAGGGAGCCTATAGAATAGACTCAAGTCTCCAGGTCCTCAATGCCAAGGAATTATTTCACAACCTTCTCATAATCCGGGTGTGTCAGAGTACCCTAAGGACCTCAAGGGCTTCCGGGCAGTGCTCACACCCAGATTTCATAGCCAAAATAGAGTAAGTGTAGTGTGGAATGGCCATCCTCTATGTGTCAAAGTTCATAGGGAGCTCAAGGTCCCAAGGCAATGCTAACACAGAAGGGGCAGAACCTAGACTTCTAAGAGTGTATGTGAGAGTGCTTTTTTAAAAAAGGTTTAAGTAAGAAAATAATTTTTAGAAAGGGTAAGTAAGAAAACAATATTGAAGAGGGAATATTGATTGGGATAGGAGTTCAACATCACACAAAGGACTATGGATCGTCCAACAATCACAAGAAGGGGTAATGGGATTTGAGGGACAAATACAGAGCATGTAAGGGCAAACATGTAGCAGGTAGAAACATATATAGGCATGCAATCAGAAGCTCTTAAGGGTTCAGAGGATCGGGGGTACAGTAAAGTACCATATTAGATTAACACAAAACAACTAAGACCATGATTAAACTAATGTACCAGTCATAGGCATAGAGATTCACATAAGAATCAAGTGCTAAGTATACAGAAACATGCTGGTCCTAGACAAGTAAAGCATAGACTTAACAGGCAGAGGGGAGTTCAGGATCCTAGTTACATGTTGAACAACAGAATAATAAGTAAAAGAAAATTAGAAACACATTGAATTGCAACAACAACAGAAACATGTTGGTTTGAGAACTGAAATCTGAATTAGAACATACCAGTGAAGTGAAGAAAGCAGTAACACAAACAGGAAGTAGGAGATGCACAATAGTTAGCCTTGGCTTGCAGCCGACTAACTTAGAATAGTAGTAACTAGCACATAAGAGAGAGAGAGAGCAGAGAGTTTTTTAATTGTGAGAGAGAGAATTGAACAGATTAGTTGTCTCTGTGTGTGTGTGTTCCATGGAACGAATAGAGTATATATATAGTTTGAAACTAGATGAAAATAAGGGTAGGAATCAAATTATCCATAATTAAGGGACTGGGAATCAATCAGGGCATAACCAGCCCAAGTTCTCCGTTGAATTAAAGAGATATTCAAATGGTAAGTAACAAATAAGGAAAGGAGGTAAAACATTGTGCATGACAAGCAATTAAGGAAAGTTAGTTAAGGAAAGTAGGTAAGCATAGTTGAGGAAAGTTACCATCATAGGACATGTAAGAAAATAATTTCAGACCAAATCGAGCAAGCAATTAAGGAAGAAATATCAATCACAGTAACAAATCAAGGTAAGAAAAAACAAGTTAGGGGTTGGAAATCAGAAGAACATCTCATGAGAGATCAGTAGGGCTTTTCGAATCACAGTGAATCAGAAATTCAAACAACTAGTGAATAGAGACTCTTATGTATAGTAGGACTGACCATATTATAAGCAAAGATATAAGTCAAGCAACAATTGAGTGACAAATAACACAGAATCAAGGACTCAAGCAAGCATAATATTAATTGAAGAGAATCAACATGAAACAACACGGTTGTTAAGCAAGAATACAGAAACCCTAGTATATGAAATTAGGAATCATGTGAGCCAGGGAGGCAACAAGGACCAAAGACAAACAACATAGGGTAAAGACCAATGAAAAATAAGCACATATGCGAACACGCATGCAAACCAGTAGTTTTCAGGGTTTTATGTCTAAAAAAATTAGGGTTTCACACAGATACTAGTACGAATCAACAGAGTAAACATGATACACACAAAAGAGACGAAGAGTCATAAACCCTAATAGGAAAAATAGAGTAATATCACCAGAAACTCAAGCCACTCGTGACAATAGAACACATGTACTGACCACTCCACAAGGAAGAGGTTTCAATAATGAAAAATTTGAGGGAAAATCATGAGATAGTGTCAAAGAAAACCATTTTGAAAAAGGGTTTCGGAACCCTAGTTAAAAGTGAAGAAACGTTTAGAAAAAAATAGAAGGTCTTTAAAGGAAACATCATAATAACTCGTAATATGCATAAATCTATTGTAGATCTGAAGGAATCAGAAGTTTCAAACCTTAGAATTTCAAAGAAAACCTCAAAGAAGATGAGAAGAACCTAAAATATCACTGGCTCAGCCTCAAAGGTCATAGACCTCACTCGAAATCAAAGCCTTGGAGGCCTGGGGTAAGCAGGAACACCATAGGTGTGAACAGACAGGTCCTCGCCCCTCGAGGGCCTTAGGGATGACATTACCGGCATAAGGAAACCATAAGAGGCAGAGGGTGGTGAAGGTTTTTAGGTTTCCGGCGAAGGAATGCCGGAGAAGATGAAGAGATCCATCGGGATCTGAAGAGACAGGAAGTCTCTAGAAGAGACTAGAGAGAGAGAGGGAGAGAGAGAGAGAGAGTTAGAGAGATGAGGGACCGGTGAGAATGAGAAGGGTCGGGGGGGAGGGGGTTAGTCTAGGTTAATTAAGGTAATAAAAATCTGGGCCGTTGATCTAATTTGATCAACGACTCAGATTGCTTTGGGGTTAGGCCGGATAGGATATTGTATTGGGCTTTGGGTATGTTGGGTTATTTCAATTGGGTTAGGGACCAGGATTAATTAGGCTGGAATTTAAATAAAGAATGGCTATTTGTTAAATACCCATTAAAATTAGATAAATAATTAATAACAATAGCTAATAATCATATAAAATGAAATTAAGGCTAAACGGATGAAATTAAGGTAATTAATTAATATAGAAAATGTATAAAATGAATAATTATTGATTTAAATGGCATAAAATGTATAATTAGGCTATAATTACAAATTATGGTAATTATGGTCAAATATTGCCAAATTGGCTAATTTATGAAATAATTAAATACTAATAAGATTAAAAAATGATATATCGAGCTGGGAATATTTTGAAAATTATTTATAATATACTTCATGAATAATTATTGAATATAAAAATACTGAATAAATTGGAAAATAATTTAATAAAAATATGAAAAATTATGGAAAAATATCAGTTATTATAAAGAGTGATTTTGAAGGTATATATGCAAATTTTAAAATAGTTTGAGGAAAAATTGAGTATCAACAACTGCCCCTCTTTACCTGGGAAGGATGGAAGAGTTGTCAGGTAAAGATATGATGGCCAATTTTGACTGAGCGGAGCGGTTTGAAGAGGTTCGGGCCGCACCCTGGCTTCTGAGATGCCTACATATCCCTGATTTTATAGGAATAAGGCCGTATGTAGTTCAGGACCCACCGACGAAGTATACTAATGGAGTTTTATAAGGATGGACGCAAAGTGCGAGGTTGGGTGAACAAGCGGCTTACGGGGTAGTTTGGAGAACTGGGGCAGGACCGCGCCTGCCATGATGGCTGTTGCTTGCCGGGTTACCTTCAAATGAGTAATACAAGCATATAGTGCGTAATTTAAACATGATGCAAATTCCCGTTGGACTATGAATGCTGTTTTGGACGGTTAAGGATGACGCCTTTAGACCATGATGTCCTGGGCCATGAATTTCTTGATGCAGGATTCGCAGGCCATGAAATGATGTTCTCGGGCCATGAAGATGGTGCCTCCGAACCATGATGCCTTTGAATAATGATATGCAAACTGATAAAAGAGATCCTCAGGCCATGACATCGTGTTCTCGGGCCATGAAGATGGTGCCTCCGAATGATGACGCCTTCAGATAAGTTGGCGATATTTCAGCCCATGAAGATGAAATTGTATGATGCTGACAAAACATAGCTTAGTCTTGCGAATTAAAGGGGTAGAGCTTAGCCTAAAAGAAAAGCGCAGTAAATAATGCTAGAGGCATTGGTTGCTTTTGACAAGTAAATAGAGGTAGCGTTTAAGCTCGGAAGTCATATAGGTAGCCTTATGCAAGATGCGAATGCAAATTGAGGTAGCTTTTAACCTCGGAAGGCAGAATGGTAGCCTTATGCAAGATGCGAATGCCGATGGAGACATCGTTTAGTCTCGGAAGGCAGAAAGGTATCCTTATGCAAGATGTGAATGCAAATGGAGGTAGAGTTTAACCTCGGAAGGCAGAAAGATAGCCTTATGCAGTATGTGAATGCATATGGAGGTAGCGTTTAACCTCAGAAGTCAGAAAGGTATCCTTATGCAATATGCGAATGCAGATGGAGGTAGTGTTTAACCTCGGAAGGCAGAAAAGTAGCCTTATGCAATATGCGAATGCAGATAGAGACAACGTTTAGTCTCGGAAGGCAGAAAGGCAGCCTTATGCAATATGCAAATGCAGATGGCGACATCGTTTAGTCTCGGAAGGCAGAAAGGTATCCTTATGCAATATTAAGGAAGGACAACATAAATTATTAGCTGGTGTTAAATTGTGGTAGAGCATTGTGATAATGAAGCATCGTTTGTGCTAATAATAAATGTTGGCATGACGAGTTTGAGGAACGATGTTTGTCCTTTGAGCGGATAATATGTTTCAGGGCTTTTTCAATTTTGTGCCTGCATCCAAAGAAAGACCGTGAGTTTTGTAAAGGGGAAAGGTTAGTTCACATTCCTGCTGGCTCTGCTTGGCTCGTTTGCTTGATCATGATGATACTGTTTGTATCATTGGGGTTGCGTTCACTAAACAAGCTGCTTCAGAAGAATAAATATGCATGAGTTTTTAAGATATAATATATAATCTAAAATAGTTGTAGATGAACCGACGGCATGACACGGCTTGAGACATTACGACATCTTCTGCTGCGGAATTTTGAGGGTCCTCCTCAAAATTCTGCCCCAATTTTCTGGATGGATGCCTCTAACTGCTGCTCGCGTGGCGATTGGCTGGACTTGCTTCAGAATTTTGAGGGTCCTCCTCAAAATTCTGCCCCAGTTGGCTGGGTGAATGCTTGTTTACTGCTACTCGCTTCGGAATTTTGAGGCCCCTTTTCAAAATTCTTCCCCAGTTTCCAAATGCGGGAAAAAATAGATTTTTTATTGAATTGTGACTTAACCCATAGGGTTGTCTACGTATCCCCTCTTAAACAGGAATCAGGTCAGGCATAGTTCAATTACATCACTGAGAAAGCATAAAGATTACACATAGTAGCACTTGACTGCATCTGAATTGATCAGTTTCGGCCAAACTTCTCCGTCCATTTCTGCAAGTATGAGTGCTCCTCCTGTCAGCACTCTATGAACCATGTACGGACATTGCCAGTTGGGAGAGAACTTCCCCTTGGCTTCATCTTGATGCAAAAAGATTTGCTTTAACACCAGTTGCCCTGGTGTGAATTGTCTTGGCTTGACTTTCTTGTTGAAGGCCCTAGTCATTTTGTTCTGATATAGTTGACCATGACATACTGCATTCATTCTCTTCCCGTCTATGAGAGCTAGTTGCTCATAACGGCTTGTCACCCACTCTGCATCGCTGAGCTCAGCTTCCTGTATAATTCTTAGAGATGGAATCTCCACTTCGGCAGGAATAACAGCCTTTGTACCATAAACTAGCATATAGGGAGGGTCCCCTATTGATGTGCGGATAGTGGTGCGGTATCCCAATAAAGCGAATGATAACTTTTCATGCCACTGCTTGTGCCTTTCTATCATCTTTCTTAGTATCTTCTTGATGTTTTCTGAATCTCCCAGGTTGATGCTTTCAGTCTCGTCCAGGTTGGACTTAGGTCTATTCTAACTTCTTTGACGATCTCGTCAGGTATGTCATCTTCTTCTGAATCTACGTCCATTTGCTGCGTTGTCTCGTTGCATGTCACAGTCATCAATTCATCAAGACAGGTAATAGTAATGCTGTATACGTAAAGCAATGAGAGAAAAATGATAGCAATAAATATTGATTCATAAGAAAAATAAAAAAAATGCTTTTGATAAATTGGATAATTGTTTCGAACATTGAGGATCTTATTGCAGGAATTTAAAAAAATGCGAAAAGGGAAAATCATTTTAGTAAATAAAACAGTAAGTAATGCTTGTTTTAGCCTTGCTACCCCGGGACTCGTCGGGCTCTAGATCTTGTGTGAGATGATGACGATGCTAGAATGCACGAACTAACCTTTGGGGAGGGGAATAAATAAATAAATAAATAGGAAAACAAAAACAAAAGTAGCCAAGTCAGTGAGTATTATGAAAAGTATTGCGGTATTTAAACACATAGTGCGGGGATGTAAAGCACGTCCTAATTTGGGGACCTCTTTTGTGCCCGAGGTCCTAGTGACAAGTTGATTTAGAGAACTTAGATGCTAAATGCCTCATTTTATTGATAAGAAAAATAGACAAATCCCAAAACGATAGACGAAAAATAAAGGTCACTAATGGCCATTGGCCTTATTACATTGATAGAAAAATAAAGACACTCCTATCTACTTGATCCCAGAAGGACCTTCCCCAGACTCGGCATTCTTGCTTTCCTTGTACAGTTTTCCCAGCTCGCAAAGTCCCAACAACAGGTAGGTTCTGGCTAGGTATCCCCCTGCATCTCCCTCAGCCTTTTGACAATCTTCAACTCTTTTGATGAAATTTTCTTCCAGCTCGACTATACCTCGTTCCAAGTACCCCAGCCTCTTGTTGGCGCTGATAACCATGTACTTCGATTCCTCGATCAGTTTCTTGTTGGACTCATGTATCTTGTGGTGGTCATCCTCATATTCCCGGATCCTTTTGCGCAATTGGTTGTATTTGACTTGTGCCTCGGCCCTTTCATCTATAATCCTGTGACCTCGGATGTACCCCGACTTGCTCTGGCCGCCCAAATCCTTTTCTAACCAACCAAGATAGAAAGGGGTACAATCATCACGATACCTTTTTGGCTTGATGGTGTCTTTCTCAAGTATAACCTTGCAGTGCCACAGGTACCGAGCTAGGTACTTGTGAGGACTGTCATTATTTTGCAAGTCAGCTCGAAGATGGCTCATCTTCTCGACCCTAGGGATGACTTGCTTCCTTCCTGCTTGCCTCACAACTCGAAAAAGGACATAAGGATATGTCCCCCTTAGACCAATCAGTATCAGAAATGATGCGTCTGGGATCGAATGATGAACTCATCCGTCGGAAACCATTCAAACATCCATTGAACCTGCTCTTCAGGAAAGTTATCAAAAAGCTCAACCCATCCCTCGGCATTTTCAGGTTGAGTAAACATGTCGGGGATATAATTCATTCACTTTGGGTGATGGAAAGCGATGTGATCATCCCACATTCTGCGGTGAATGACCTGTCGGTATTTGCCTCTTTGGAGATGTTCCATGAGCCAGAGTTGAAGTAATAAATTGCAACCTTCGAAATGCTTTGCTCTTTGTTGAAACCTTTCTAAGGCCCGATATATGTCTGCAACGATCATGCACAATGCTGAAGTCTTGCCCATTTACCCCTTCCATTATGGCCTTAGTTACCATGGCTAGTCTGGTATGGATCCTTTCCTTCTTCATCGGGAACACGATCAAACCCAAAAAGCAAACCATAAACACGAACACTCAGTGATAGACGTGTCCTAGAGAGGTGATAGAAAACTCGTCATGGTAGGTACAATATGATTTGCTGTAGCCATACCTTTCGTAAAAGTAGTCAAAAGGAATGTACGAATCCTCTAAACATACCAATTCCGCGTCCTTTTTCAGACCCATCATTTTAAGGAAACTTTTTCCTGTGCGGTACTAAGGCATCAACAACCCTGTAGTTTCCCATACTAGGTTAGCCAACCCTCCTATCTCTTCTATCAAAGGCGTCCTTTCGATGTTCCCAAAGCGGAACACGGACCTTTCACGATCCCAGAATAGGGTAGCAGCCTCTATTATCATTTTCTTAGGCTGGATTTCCAGGAGAGATGGTAGGTTGCCCAAGTGTTTCCTGACGATAGCTTTGTCGCTAGAGTGCAGATCCTCCCACCAACTCGACAGTTTTGGGTGGATGTTGGGGACCATGCCGAATCTGGGGACTTCATGCCTTATTTTTTTGGCAAAGCAAATAAGGTTAGGCCCTTACCCCCACCGGACTCGACTATTTAACGTCAATAATTAGCAGGAAGCATTTAGTTCTCCAAATAAATGCACAAAACGTGAGGGCGTCCGTTTGGGTGGACTTTTGGATAAGGCTATCTTAAAAGCTATCGTACGGACGACACTTTAGCTCGACTAGGTTTGACCATGATGCATGCAACAGTGCAACAAAGTAAGGTTTTTATGGGGTTTTAGACAGGTACCCTTGAGTGGATAACTCAAGGGGGAAAGGTACGGAAACATCGACTGCACCGCTGATCGACTAGTTTTACCGCAAATAAGCCTTTTCGAATTTAGTGGGTAATTGTCACGACTCAAAATCTGACACAGGTCGTGATGGCGCCCAACACCGGAGTCAGGCAAGCCAACAGTTGTTTACTAGTAAGGTTATCCTTATTTGACATACCAACCCCACATATTCCTAAAATTTGAAGCTTAGATCATTTAAATAAAAGCGAAAACATTAACCAACTTAAGTAAATACAGCCACAATTATAATGAACCAATATATATAGTCCCAAAATATAGAGTCTACTATGTGCGTGCCAGGAACTAGTGTCACAAGTCAACAGGCGAACTAGTAGAATATACAAAGATGATACAAATTGTACTGCTGTCTGAAAGAAGTAGACAAAAATAAACAAAAGGTAACTCCATAGTACTCCTGAGAATCGCCAAGGGAGGCATTTCACCGTGGAGTCAGGTCTAGAATATACGTCAAGCTTCGGTCGGATAACAAGAAGCACCAGCCTTAGAACCTGTACAATTAAGTACAGAAGTGCAAAATGAGTACATAAATATATATGTACCCAGTGAGTATCCTGCCTAACCTCGAAGAGGTAGTGACGAGAGGTCGACATGACACTCACTAAGGTCCAACAATATAAATTAATAGAATATAATAGAAGTGGTAGACTTATAAAGACAGTGAAGAACCAAGTATATACATGTAAGGTACTGAAATTCGGAATGAATAAAACAATTACCACTTCACTTTTCCCCAAATATTTGTCAGATCCATATCCATGAATCTAATAGCAAATAAATCATACGCATGCAGGGTAAGGAAAACCGGTCCGAGTCATAAGATAGTCGTGTCCGTGAACTGCCGAGGATCGAACGGCCCGTACCAAAAGTGCACCTATCCACAAAGTAATCACATATGTGCACTACCGAGGATCGAACAACCCGTACCAAAAGTGCATCTCTCAATAATCTCCATGCACTGCCGAGGATCGAACAACCCATATTAAAAATGCATCTCTCAATCCGCCGTGCCGTACAACCCGTTCCCATAGGGGTGGGGGAAAACACACTCTGCTCGCGGAATGTAAATTGTGAAGCGGTCACATGCACACACATTATTCCTTTTAAAAGAGAATACTTTTCAGTGAACAACTTCTTAGAAGTCTTTCTCAAATTCCTTAACTTCGGGGAAATAAGCAACATGTAATCGTTAATTCATTACGCATATAATTCATATCATGTAAAACACAGAGCATGATGTGGGCCTACCCATCTGGACATAATAGTAATAGTCGCTACGTATGGACTCTCGTCACTTTCTACGCACGTCGCCCCCACAAATTATCACATATAGCATTTAAATCACTTAGAACGCGCCCGAAGCTCCAAACATTACACCCGAGGACTCAAAACTATCCAAATGTTATACAAATACATTAATTCATATTCAAAGCCTGGAATTCTCCTATTACTTAGCCAAATTCACCATTCTTGAAGAAAATCTAAAATTCGACCCCGGGCCCGCATGCTCGGATTCCAATAATTCTCGAAGGAAACACTCACCCATAGCCTAAGGATGAATAATATATGATTTTTACTTGATTTCATAGCAAATTCACGGGTAAATTCTAAAATTATCAAAAGCCCTAGGTTACTACCCGATTCTTGATTTTTCACTAATTATGTGATTAAACTTAACTAGGAATTCATGCATGAAGCTAATATTAGAGTAGAATTTACTTACCTTCAATAACCAAGTCATTTGCCCCTCTAAAATGGTGGAAATCGCCCCAAGGAAGAAGAAGAAGATGAGAAAAATGAATTGAAACCCGTTTATAAAAACACATTGTCTGAACAGTGATTGCGCACCTGCGGCTCGAGGACCGCACCTGCGAACAAAGGCTCGCACCTGCGGAAATGGACTGGGGAGCCTGGGTTCGCACCTTCGGAGTGGAGACCGCACCTGCGGCTCCGCTCCTGCGGAACTTTGTCCGCACCTGCGAGAATTGGCCAGACAACTGGAGGTCGCACCTGCGAGGCTGGGACCGCAGGAGAGGTCTCGCACCTGCGACTGGTCAACCGCACCTATAGTCACACCAGAACAGGTGCACCATCAACTATTTCAACTGGTTTTTGGCCTCGTGTGGTGTCCGAGAGGCACCAGAGCCAACCCGAGCCCCCGTCCAAATATACCAACAAGTCCCAAATCATAATACGGACTCGCTAGAGCCTTAGGAACACCCAAAACAATGCTAAAACTCAAAATCACACCTCAAAACCCCAAGAACCAAACTTAGCAACTTTAAGTTTTCTAGACATCGCTAACAACGCGCCGAACCGACCTATACCACTTAGAATGACACCAAATTTTGCAGGAAAATCATAAATCACATAACAGAACTATACAGGTCTCAGAATTCCATTCGGACCTCGATAACACAAAAACACGTCCCAAACCACAATAGGAACTTCTTATCTCAATATTGGACGCCGAAATGCTCTCGGTTCATCAGAAACCCATTCCGAACATACGCCTAGGTCCGAAATCATCACACGAAGCTACCGGAATCGACGAAACTCGATTCCGAGGTCGTTTACCCAAAATGTTGACCGAAGTAAAACTTGGCCTTAAAGGCCAACCTTACGGAACCAATTGTTCCTATAGCACTCTAAACACCTCCGAATCCCGGACCAGCAGTCCCCACAAATCATAAATCATAAAAATATTCCATGGGAAGTTTCATATAGGGGAACGGGGTATGATAATGCAAAATGACCGGTCGGGTCGTTACATTCTCCACCTCTTAAAAAAACGTTCATCCTCGAACGGGTCTAGAATCATACCTGAAGTGCTGAATATGTGTGGATATCTGCTTCGCGTGTCCTCCTCAGACTCCCAGGTTGCCTCCTCAACTGGATGGCCCTTCAACTGGACCTTTACGGAAAAAACTCTCTTGGACCTCAACTGGCGGTCCCGTCTATCAATAATAGCAACTGGATCCTCCTCGTAGCCCAACCTCTCATCCAACGAAATAGTGCTGAAATCAACGACGTGAGAGAAGTCGGTGTGGTAACTTCGGAGCATGGATACATGAAAAATTGGATGAACTCCTAATAATTTGGGAGGCAAGGCCATCTCATAAGCAACCTCTCCAACTCGCCTCAACACCTCGAAGGGACATATAAACCTCGGTCTCAACTTGCCCTTCTTCCGAAACCTCATAATACCCTTCATAGGCGAGACTTTCAACAGGACCCTATCTCCCTCCATAAATGATACATCAAGCGCCCTCTGATCCGCATAACTCTTCTGTCTGGACTGTGCTGTATGAAGCCTCTCCTGAATCAGCTTCACTTTCTCCAAAGCATCCCTCACCAGGTCGGTGCCATTTAACTTAGCCTCGCCACGCTCAAACCACCCGATAGGAGAACGACATCTCCGACCATATAAACCTCAAATGGTTCCATCTCAATGCTGGACTAGTAACTTTTATTGTAAGCAAACTCATCCAAGGGCAAAAATTAGTTCCACTGACCTCCGAAGTCAATCACACATGCCCTGAGCACGTCCTCCAATATCTGAACTGTACGCTCCAACTGACCATCAGTCTGAGGGTCAAATGTCGTGCTGAGATTCATCTGGTACCCATCGCACTATGCAATGCTCTCCAGAAGTGCGAGGTGAACTGAGGACCTCGATCAGATATGATGGACACCAGCACACATGCAACCAGAATATCTCCCGAATGTAGATCTGGGCCAACCTATCAGAAGTATAAGTAGTAGCCACTGGAATGAAATGCACCGATTTGGTCAACCTATCCACAATGACCCAAACCGCGTCAACCATCCGTGAGGTCCGAGTCAACCCAACCACGAAGTCCATAGTGATGCGATCCCATTTCCACTCAGGAATGGGCATCTGCTGAAGTAGGCCTCCTGGCCTCTGGTGCTCATACTTCACCTGCTGGCAATTAAGACACCTAGTCACATACTCCACAATGTCCTTCTTCATCCGCCTCCACCAATAATGCTGCTTCAAGTCATGATACATCTTCGTAGCACCAGGATTAATAGAATACCGAGAACTGTTTGTCTCCTCTAGAATCCTCTCCCTCAGGCCATCAACATTAGGAACACATAAGCGGCCCTGAAGTCTCAGAACACCATCCATAGTAGCCTCCTTGGCCCTACCCTGGACCATTGTCTCCCGAAGCTCTGCTAAGCACAGATCATAGAATTGACGTGCCTTAATCTCCCCCAATAATGAAGACTGAGCAACCACATGTGCTAAAACTCGACGAGGCTCTGAAAGGTCTAATCTCACCAGGCGATTGGCCAAGGACTGAATGTCTAAGGCTAGAGGTCTCTCCTCTGCTGCAATATAAGCCAAGCTGCCCATACTCTCCGCCTTCCTGCTCAAAGCATTTGCTACCACATTTGCTTTGCCCGGGTGATAAAGAATGGTGATATCATAATCCTTCAACAACTCAAGCCATCTGCGCTGCCTCAAATTAAGATCCTTCTGCTTGAACAAGTTCTGCAAGCTACAGTGGTCTGTATAAACCTCACAAGACACTCCATACAAGTAGTGCCTCCAAATCTTAAGAGCATGAACAATCGTCGCCAACTCCAAATCATGCACAGGGTAATTCTTCTCATGAACCTTCAGCTGGTGCAAAGCATAATCAATAACTCTCCCCTCCTGCATCAATACATACCTCAAGCCAACGCCCGAAGTGTCGTAATATACTATATACATCCCAGGACCGGAAGGCAATACCAGAACTGGTGCTGAGGTCAATGCCATCTTGAGCTTATGAAAGCTCTCCTCACACTCGTCAGACAATTGAAACAGGGCATTCTTCTGAGTCAATCTAGTCAATGGAGCTGCAATAGAAGAGAAACCCTCCAAAAATCGGCGATAATAGCCTGCTAGGACCAAAAAGCTCCTGATCTCTGTAGCTGAAGTAGGACGTGACCAACTATGAACTACCTTGATCTTCTGAGGATCCACCTTGATACCCTCTCCGGATACCACATGCCCCAAAAATGCCATTGAATCCAACCAGAACTCACACTTGGAGTACTTAACATATAGCTTCTGTTCTCGCAAAGTCTGGAGCACAACTCTCAAATGCTGCTCGTGCTCCCCCCAAGCTACATGAGTACATCAAAATGTCATCAATGAAGACAATGACAAAGGAATCAATATACAGCCTGAACACCCTATTCATCAATTCCATGAATGCTACTGGGGCATTAGTCAAGCCAAATGACATCACCAGGAACTCATAATGGCCATATCTCGTACGAAAATCAGTCTTCGGAACATCTGAAGCCCGAATCCTCAACTGATGATACCCCGATCTCAAATCAATCATAAGAAAATACACGAGCACCCTGCAACTGTTCAAACAAATCATCGATGCGCGGTAAAAGATACTTGTTCTTAATGATAACCTTGTTCAACTGGCGGTAATCAATTACACATCCGCATGGACCCATCCTTCTTCTTCACAAATAGAATTGGAGCACCCCACGACGATACACTCATTCTGATGTACGCCTTAGATAACAACTCCTAAATCTACTCCTTCAACTCTTTTGGAGCCATACGGTACGGAGGAATAGATATAGGTTGGGTGTCTGGAGCTAAATCAACGCAAAAATCAATATCACGATCCGGAGGCATGCCCGAAAGATTTGAAGGAAATACATCAGCAAAGTCTCAAACAACTGGCACTGAATCAATCGTTAGAGACCCAACGGTGGTGTCCCGCACATAAGCAAAATAGACTAGACAACCCTTCTCGACCATATGTCGAGCCTTTAAGAATGAAATAACCCGGCTGGCTGTACTAACTGAGGAACCTCTCAACTCCAGCCTAGGCGACTCGGGCATAGCTAAGGTAACTATCTTGGCATGGAAATCTAGCATGACATGATAAGGGGATAGCCAATCCATGCCTAAAATAATCTCGAAATCAACCATGTTGAGCAATAAGATATCCGCTCGAGTCTCGAACCCGCAAAATAAAATCACATAGGTTCGGCAAATCCGATCTACAACCACAGAATCGCCCATAGGAGTGGACACATAAATAGGTGAACCCAAGGACTTACGAGGGACATCTAGAAAATGAGAAAATAAGACCGAAACATAGGAATAAGTGGATCCTGGATCAAATAACAATGATGCCTCTCTACCACATACTGAAATAATACCTGTGATCACGGCGTCTGAGGCCACTTCATCTGACTTGGCCGGAATGGCATAGAATCTGGCTGGAGTACCGGAAGACTGGGGCCCACCAGAGTGAACAGGAGCTGCCTGACCTCCCCCTGACTGGCCTCCACCTCTAGGATGACCCCTGCCGATCTGTCCTCTACCTCTAGGTGGCCGGACTGCTGGTGCCGGACCCATCTGCTGATAACCCTGCTGTTCTACCTTGCCCCGAAACCTGGGACACTGCCTCCTCATATTACCTGGCTCTCCACACTCATAACAACTCCCAGGTGGCATAGTCTGCTGCCCCGAAGAAGATCCCTGAATGGCCGGAGGGCGATGAGAGCCCTCAGGCATATCACTGAAGTAAGGGCCGAAGGATCTCGGATGACTGGGATAACCACTGTGTGAACTCTGAATGGCTGGAGGACGGTAGGAACGCTCTGGCATGGCGCTGAAATGAGGCCTCGTTGGAACATCTCGGGGAGGTGGTGGAGGTGCGTAAGATAAAGGCCTGCTGGGCTGACCACTGCTATACTGACCCCTGCCCCTAGCTGGGGCACCTCTAAAATCTCCAGAGAACCTAGCCCTCTTATCCTGCTGCCCCTGCTCCCTGCTCCTCGATCGATACCCCTCGATCCTGCGAGAAATCTCTACCACGAGCTGATAAGGAGTACCCATCTCCACCTCTCGGGCTATGGTGGCCCTAATACATGGATGTAGCCCCGCCACAAATCTCCACACTCTCTCAGCATCGGTAGGCAATATCATAAGTGCATGGAGACAATTCTGAAAAATCTGGCCTCATAATCTGTCACTGACATCTGCCCTTGCTCTAGCCGCTCAAACTGGTACCGCAGCTCTTCCCTCTCAGAGGGTGGGATATATCTATCTAGAAAAATCTGCATGAACTGCTCCCAAGTGGCAAGAGGAGAATCTCCTGGCCTGCTGAGAGTATATGACTGCCACCACCTACAAGCTCTGCCCTCCAGCTGGAAGGTAGTGAAATGCACTCCATAGGACTCTAGTATCCTCATGTTGTGTATTCTGTCCCTGCACCTATCCACAAAATCCTGGGCGTCCTCGCCTCGTTGGCCCTAAAGATCGGAGGGTGCAATCGGGTCTATCTATCCAATAACTTATGTGGATCACCGTAGCTGGTCTAGGCTCAGGTGCTGCTGCAATAGGCTGGGCCCCACCCATGGGCAGTGTACCCGAGGTATGATGTAATGCTGTTGTCTGTCTTGAAGCTTGGGCAGTAGGAGTCTGGACTACCCCTCCCGCCTGAGAAGTGGCAGGATCTGCTGGAAATAAACTAGCCTGGGACATAGTGTCCATAAATCTCATCATACGGCCCATGACTGCCTGGAAGCCTGGCACCATCATAAAGTCTACTGGTGCAGGATCTGCTGGAGGCACCTCATCCTGCTCCTCTATAATAGGGTCCTCTAGTGGCGGGACCGGAATAGCTCTGGGACGCCCTCGCCCCCTACCACGGGCCGGTGCCCTCCCCCGGCCTCTGCCAGCGGGGGTAGCGGCCCTTCCCAGGTCTAGAACATCAGATGCACGCGTCCTCACCATCTGTGAGAGAATAGAAGAATGAATTTAGTAAATTATCGATTACATGACATAATAAGAACAAAGAGAGGTTTCCTGACACCCTATAGCCTCCTAGAGATAAGTACATACGTCTCCGTAACGATCTGCAAGACTCTACTTGGTTTGCCCGTGACTCGTGAGACTTACGTGAACCTAGTGCTCTAATACCATGTTGTCACGACCCAAAATCCAACACAGGTCGTGATGGCGCCCTACACCAGAGTCAGGCAAACCAACAGTTGTTTACTAGTAAGGTTATCCTTATTTGACATATCAACCCCACATATTCCAAAATTTGAAGCTTAGATCATTTAAATAAAAGCATAAACATTAACCAACTTAAGTAAATACAACCACAATGATCATGACCAATATATACAGTCCCAAAATATATATTATACTATGTGCGTGCCAGGAACTAGTGTCACAAGTCAACAGGTGAACTAGTAAAATATACAAAAGATGATACAAACTGTACTGCTTTCTGAAAGAAGTTGACAGAAATAAACAAAAGGTAACTCCATAGTACTGCTGAGAATCGCCAAGGGAGGAAGATCACCGTGGAGTCAGGTCCAGAATATACGTCAAGCTTCGGTCGGATAATCAGAAGCACCAACCTCAGAACCTGTACAATTAAGTACAGAAGTGCAACATGAGTACATAAATATATATGTACCCAGTGAGTATCCCGCCTAACCTCGAAGAGGTAGTGACGAGAGGTCAACATGACACTCACTAAGGTCCAACATTATAATTTAAAAGAATATAATAGAAGCGGTAGACATGTAAGGACATTGAAGCAACAAGTATATATATGTAAGGTACTGAAATCCGGAAAGAATACTGGGAATGAATAAAACAATTACCACTTCACATTTCCCCAAATATCTGTCAGATCCATATCCATGAATTTAATAACAAATAAATCACACGCATGCAAGGTAAGGACAACCGGCCGGAGTCATAAGATAGTCATATCCGTGCACTGCCGAGGATCGAACGGCCCGTATCAAAAGTGCACCTCTCCATAAAGTACTCACATTTATGCACCGCCGAGGATCGAACGACCCGTACCAAAAGTGCATCTCTCAATACTCTCCATGCACTGCCGAGGATCAAACGGCCCATACCAAAAGTGCATCTCACAATTCGCCGTGGCGTACGGCCCGTTCCCATAAGAGTGGGGGAAATCACACTCCGCTCGCGGAATGTAAATTGCGAAGCGGTCACATGCACACACATTATTCCTTTTAAAAGAGAATACTTTTCACTGAACAACTTCTTACAAGTCTTTCTCAAATTCCTTAACTTTGGGGAAATAAGCAACATGTAATCGTTAATTCATTAAGCATATAATTCATATCATGTAAAACACAAAGCATGATGTGGGACTACCTACCCGGACATAATAGTAATCGTCGTTACGTATGGACTCTCGTCACTTTGTATGTACGTAGCCCCCACAAATTATCACATATAGTATTTAAATCACTTAGAGGGGAAATTTCCCCCTTACAAGGTTAGAAAGGAGACTCACCTTGCGTCGAATTTACTCCCCGGACTGAGAACGCGCCTGAAACTCCGAACTCTACACCCGAAGACTCGAAACTAGCCAAATGTTATACAAATACATTAATTCATATTCAAATCCTGGAATTCACCTATTACTTAGCCAAATTCACCATTCTTGAAGAAAATCTAAAATCCGACCCCGGGCCCGCATGCTCGGATTCCAATAATTCTCGAAGGAAACACTCACCCATAGCTTAAGGATAACTAATATACGATTTTTACTTGATTTCATAGCAAATTCACGGGTAAATTCTCAAATTATTGAAAGCCCTAAGTTACTACCCAATTCTTGATTTTTCACTAAATATGTGATTAACCTTAACTAGGAATTCATGCATGAAGCTAATATTACAGTAGAATTTACTTACCTTCAATAACCAAGTCGTTTGCCCCTCTAAAATGGTGGAAATCGGCCCAAGGAAGAAGAAGAAGATGAGAAAAATGAATTGGAACCCGTGTATAAAAACACACTGTCTGAACAGTGTTTTCGGACCTGCGGCTCGAGGATTCTACCTGTGAGCAAAGGCTCGCACCTGCGGAAATGGACTGGGGAGCCTGGGCCCGCACCTGCGGAGTGGAGATCACACCTGCGGCTCTGCTCCTGCGGAACTTTGTCCGCACCTACGAGAATTGGCCAGACCCCTGGGGGTCACACTTGTGAGGCTGGGACCGCATGAGCGGTCCCGCACCTGTGAGCGATCCCGCACTTGCGACTGGTCAACCGCACTTGCGGTCACACCAGAACAGGTGCACCAGCAGCTATTTCAGCTGGTTTTTTGCCTTGTGTGGTGTCCGGGAGGCACCTGGGCCCACCCGAGCCCCCGTCCAAATATACAAACAAGTCCCAAATCATAATACGGACTCACTCGAGCCTTCGAAACACCCAAAAAAATACTAAAACTCAAAATCACACCTCAAAACCTCAAGAACCAAACTTAGGAACTTTAAGTTTTCTAGACTTTGCTAACAACGCGCCGAACCCACCTATACCCCTCGGAATGGCACCAAATTTTGCAGGCAAGTCATAAATGACATAACAGAACTATTCTCGGTCTCGGAATTCTATTCTGACCTCGATAACACAAAACACGTCCCAAACCACAATAGGAACTCAAGGAACTTCTTATTTCAATATTGGGCGCCGAAACGCTCCCTGGTCATCAAAAACCCATTCCTAACATAAGCCCAGGTCCGAAATCATCACACGAAGCTACAAGAATTGACGAAACTCGATTCCGAGGTCGTTTACCCAAAATGTTGACCGAAGTCAAACTTGGCCTTAAAGGGAGCCTACAGAATAGACTCAAGTCTCCAGTTCCTCAATGCCAGGGAATTATTTCAGAACCTTCTCATAATCTGGGTATGTCAGATGTCCCTAAGGACCTCAAGGGCTCCCGGGCAGTGCTCACACCCAGATTTCATAGCCAAAATAGAGTAAGTGCAGTATGGAATAACCAGCCTCTGTGTGTCAAAGTTCAGAGGGAGCTCAAGGTCCCAAGGCAATGCTCACACAGAAGGGGCAGAACCTAGACTTCTAAGAGTGTATGTGAGAGTTCTTTTTAAAAAAAAAGGTTTAAGTAAGAAAATAGTTTTTAGAAAGGGCAATTAAGAAAACAGTTTTGAAGAGGGAAACTTGAATCGGATAGGATTTCAACATCACACAAAGAACCAGGGATAGTCCAACAAACACAAGAAGGGGTAATGTTATTTAAGGGACAAATACAGAGCATCTAAAGGGAAAAAATGTAGCAGGAAAAAACACATATAGGCATGCAATCAGAAGCTCCTAAGGGTTCAGAGGATCAGGGGTACTGTAAAGTACCGGATTAGATTAACACCAAACAACTAAGACCATGATTAAACTAATGTACCAGTCATAGGCATGGAGATTCACATAAGAAGCAAGTTCTAAGTATACAGAAACATGTTGGTCCTAGACAAGTAAATCATAAACTTAACAGGCAGAGGGGAGTTCAGGATCCTAGTTACATGTTGAACAATAGAATAATAAGTAAAAGCAAATTAGAAACACAGTGAATTGCAACAGCAACAGAAACATGTTTGTTTGAGAACTGAAATCTGAATTAGAACATACCAATGAAGTGAAGAAAGCAGTAACACAAACAGGAAGTAGGAGATGCACAATAGTTAGCCTTGGCTTGCAGCTGACTAACTTAGAATAGTAGTAACTAGCACAGAAGAGAGAGAGAGAGAGCAGAGAGTTTCTTAATTATGAGAGAGAAAGATTAGTTGTCTGTGTGTGTGTGTGTGCGCCATGGAATGAATAAAGTATATATATAGTTTGAAACTAGATGAAAATAAGGGTAGGAATAATATTAGCCATAATTAAGGGACTGGGAATCAATCAGGGCATAACCAGCCCAAGTTCTCGCTTGAATTAAGGAGTTATTCAAATGGTAAGTAACCAATAAAGAAAGGAGGTAAAATAGTGTTCATGAAAAGCAATTAAGTATCCCTTAATTGAAGGTTGAACTCAAACGGCTAGTAGGTAAGCATAATTGAGGAAAGTTACCATGCGTAGGACATGTAAAAAAATAATTTCAGACCAAATCGAGAAAGCAATTAAGGAAGCTATATCAGTCACGGTAACAAATCAAGGTAAGAAAAAACAAGTTAGGGGTTGGAAATCAGAAGAATATCTCATGAGAGATCAGTAGGGCTTTTCGAATCATAGCGAATCAGAAATTCAAACAACTAGTGAATAGAGACTCTTATGTATAGCAGAAATGACCATATTATAAGCGAAGCTATCAGTCAAGCAACAATTGAGTGAACAAATAACACAGAATCAAGGACTCGAGAAAGAATAATATTAGTTGAAGAGAATCAACATGAAACAACACGGTTGTTAAGCAAGAACACAGAAACTCTAGTATATGAAATTAGGAATCATGTGAGCCAGGGAGGCAGAAGGACCAAATATAAACAACATAGCGTAAAGATCAGTGAAACATAAGCACATATGCGAACACGCAGGCAAACCAGTAGTTTTCAGGGTTTTATGTCTAAAAAAATTAGGGTTTCACACAGATACTAGTACGAATCAACAGAGTAGACATGATACACAAAAAATAGACGAAGAGTCATAAACCCTAATAGAAAAAACAGAGTAATATCACCAGAAATTCAAGCCACTCGTGACAATCGAACACATGTACTGACCACTCCACAAGGAAAAGGTTTGAATAATGAAAAATGCGAGGGAAAATCATGAGATAGTGTCAAAGAAAACTATTTTGAAAAATGGTTTCGGAACCCTAGTTAAAAGTGAAGAACCATTTAGAAAAAAATTGAGGATCTTTAAAGGAAACATCATAATAACTCGTGATATGAATATATCTATTGTAGATCTGAAGGAATTGAAAGTTTCAAACCTTAGGGTTTCAAAAAAAACCTCAGAGAAGATGAGAAGAACCTCAAATGTCACTGGCTCAGCCTCAAAGGTCACAGACCTCACTCGAAATCAAAGCCTTGGAGGTCTGGGGTACGCAGGAACACCATGGGTGTGAACAGACGGGTCCTCGCCCCTCGAGGGCCTTAGGGATGATATTACCGGCATAAGGAAACCATATGAGGCAGAGGGTGGTGAAGGTTTTGAGGTTTCCGGCGAAGGAATGACCGGAGAAGATGAAGAGATCCATCGGGATCTGAAGAGACAGGAAGTCTCTAGCAGAGACTAGAGAGAGAGAGAGAGAGAGAGAGAGAGAGAGAGAGAGAGAGAGAGAGAGAGAGAGAGAGAGAGAGAGAGAGAGAGAGAGAGAGAGAGAGAGAGAGAGAGAGAGAGAGAGAGAGAGAGAGAGAGAGAGAGAGAGAGAGAGAGAGAGAGAGAGAGAGAGAGAGAGAGAGAGAGAGAGAGAGAGAGAGAGAGAGAGAGAGAGAGAGAGAGAGAGAGAGAGAGAGAGAGAGAGAGAGAGAGAGAGAGAGAGAGAGAGAGAGAGAGAGAGAGAGAGAGAGAGAGAGAGAGAGAGAGAGAGAGAGAGAGAGAGAGAGAGAGAGAGAGAGAGAGAGAGAGAGAGAGAGAGAGAGAGAGAGAGAGAGAGAGAGAGAGAGAGAGAGAGAGAGAGAGAGAGAGAGAGAGAGAGAGAGAGAGAGAGAGAGAGAGAGAGAGAGAGAGAGTTAGAGAGATGAGGGACCGGTGAGAATGAGAAGGGTCGGGAGGGGGGTAGTCTAGCTTAATTAAGGTAACAAAAATATGGACCGTTGATCTAATTTGATCAACGGCTCCGATTGGTTTGGGGTTGGGCCGGGTAGGATATTGTATTAGGCTTTGGGTCTGTTGGGTTGTTTCAATTGGGTTAGGGACCAGGATTAATTAGGCTGGAATTTAAATAAAGAATGGCTATTTGTTGAATACCCATTAAAATTAGATAAATAATTAATAACAATAGCTAATAATCATATAAAATGAAATTAAGGCTAAATAGGTGAAATTAAGGTAACTGATTAATAGAGAAAATATATAAAATAAATTATTATTGATTTAAATGGCATAAAATATATAACTAGGATATAATTGCAAACTTATTGTAATTATGGTCAAATAATGCCAAGTTGGCTACTTTGTGAAATAATTAAATACTGATAAGATTAAAAAATGATATATCGAGCTGGGAAATATTTTGAAAATTACTTATAATATACTTCATGAATAATTATAATTATAAGAATACTGAATAAAATGGAAAAGAATTTAATAAAAATATGAAAAATTACGGAAAAATATCAGTTACTATAAAGAGTGATTTTGAAGGTATATATGCAAATTTTAAAATGTTTGAGGAATAATTGGGTATCAAANAGACACCGGGGGCAGTTCCAGCCCAGTCGATTGCTCTAGTTAAGGACTTCGTGGTCCCAACTATGCCAGATGATGAGCAGCGTAGGCTGGAGAGGTTTAGTAGACTACAACCTCCGACATTCAATGGTGCTGAGGGAGAGGATGCCCAGGGTTTTCTAGATAAGCGCCAGAGGATGCTGCCTACTGCTGGGATTTTGGAGACCAGTAGGGTCTCATTTGCTACATTTCAGTTTTCTGGTGCTGCTTTCACTTGGTGGGAGTCTTTTGAGAGGGGTAGGCCTGTTGGTTCAACACCCATTACCTGGCAGCAGTTCTCCACTATCTTCTTGGAGAAATATGTACCCTAGTCTCACAGGGAGGAGCAGCGCATGCAGTTTGAGCAGCTGCGTCAGGGGGAGCTTTCAGTGACACAGTATGAGATGCGGTTTTTGGAGTTGGATCGTCATGCCACCTAGTTGGTCCCTACTGATATGTAGAGTATTAGGAGGTTTATATATGGCCTTACTTATCATCTCCGCCTTTTCATGACCCGGGAGAGAGTATCAGATGCTACATTTGAGCAGGTTGCTGATATTGCTCGAGATATTGAGTCGGTTCACCGCCAGAAGTGGGTAGAGAGGTAGGCCAAGAGGCCTTGTGGATCGGGTGGTTCTAGTGGTGCTCCTTATCAGGGGCAGTTTCAGCATGGCAGGGGCCGTTCATTCAGGCTTCCTCGGTCAGGCCGCCTAGCCCATAGTGGTGCACCTTCGGGGCATGGTCCCCGCGGTTTTTAGCCAGGCCATTCTTCATTCGGTGCCCTTCCAACCCAGAGTGCAGCTCGAGCACCATCAGTTCAGGGTTCTTCTATGCATGGTTCTCGTAGTGGCCATTCTGGTGTCAGGGGTTCATTTCAGTCCCACCTCCAACTCCAGGGAGTTGTTATGAGTGTGGAGAGTTCGGGCATATAAGGAGGCAGTGTCCTCATCTTCTTGAAGGTCCATCTCAGCTGAGGAGCCAGCCTTCGACTTCAGCTCCAGTTACTTCACCACCCACCCAGGTAGCCAGGGGTGGTAGTCAGTCAGCTAGAGGCCGCCCTATAGGGGCAGGTCGAACAGGTGGAGGTCAGGCCCATATGTATGCCTTTCCATCCAGGCCAGATGCTATGGCCTCCGATGCAGTGATCGCAGGTATTGTCTCAGTCTGTTGTCGAGGTGCTTTGGCTTTATTTTACTCTGGTTCTACATATTCCTATGTTTCTTCATATTTTGCCCATTTTCTGGATATGCCCCGTGAGTCTTTAGTTTCATTTGTTCATGTGTCGACTCCAGTGGGCGATACTGTTATTGTGTACCGTGTGTATCAGTCGTGTGTGATATCTATTGGGGGTCTGGATACCCGAGTGGACCTATTGTTACTCAGCATGGTCGATTTTGATGTGATATTTGGCATGGACTGGTTATCTCCGTGTCATGCCGTCCTTGATTTTCAAGCTAAGATCGTGACCTTAGCTATGCCTGGATGTTCGAGGGTTGAGTGGTGAGGTTCTTCTAATTATGTGCCTAGCAGGGTGATTTCCTACCTGAACGCTCATCGTATGGTTGAGAAAGGGTGTTTATCGTATCTGGATTTTGTGAGGGATGTCAGTGGTGAGACTCTCCCTATTTTTTCAATTCCTGTGGTTCATGACTTTCCGGACGTGTTTCCTGCAGACCTGCCATGCATGCCGCCTGATAGGGACATTGATTTTTGTATTGACCTGGTGCCAGGCACTCAACCTATTTCTATTCCACCTTATTGTATGGCACCAACAGAGCTAAAGGAATTAAAGGAGCATTTTCAGAAACTCTTAGATAAGGGGTTCATTCAGCCTAGTGTGCCACCTTGGGGTTCACCGGTGTTGTTTGTAAAGAAGAAGGATGGTTCTATGCGTATATGTATTGATTATCGGTAGCTGAACAGAGTTACAGTGAAGAACTGGTATCCCTTGCCTCGTATTGATGACTTGTTTGATCAGTTGCAGGGTTCCAGAGTATTTTGTAAGATTGACTTGCGTTCCGGCTATTATCAGTTGAAGATTCGGGGGCCAGACATCCCGAAGACTACTTTCAGGACTAGATATGGTCATTATGAGTTTCTAGTTATGTCATTCGGGCTGCCCAATGCCCAGCAACCTTTATGCACTTGATGCACAGTGTATTCCGGCCTTATCTGGATTCTTTCATCATCGTGTACATTGACGATATCTTGGTGTATTCCCGATTTCGGGAGGATCATGAGCAACATTTGAGAGTTGTGCTTCAGACCTTGAGAGAGAAGAAATTGTATGTAAAGTTTTCTAAGTGTGAGTTCTGGCTTCATTCGGTAGCAGTCTTGGGGCACGTGGTGTCCAATGAGGGTATTTAGGTTGATCCGAAGAAGGTAGAGGCAGTGCAAAGTTGGTCTAGGCCGTCATCAGCTACTGAGGTTCGCAGTTTCCTTGGTTTGGCAGGGTACTACCGCCATTTCGTAGAAGGATTTTCATCGATTGCAGCACCTATGACCAGACTGACCTAGAAGGGTGCTCGGTTCAGGTGGACTGAGGAGTGTGAGGGGAGATTTCAGAAGCTCAAGTCAGCTTTGACTACAGCTCCGGTATTGATTTTGCCTAGGGGGTTAGGTTCTTATACAGTTTACTGTGATGTATCGAGAGATAGCGTTGGAGCGGTTTTGATGCAGGACGGTAGGGTGATTTCCTACGCGTCCAGACAATTGAAGGTGAACGAGAAGAATTATCTAGTGCACGATCTTAATCTAGCAGCTATTGTTCATGCCTTGAAGATTTGGCGTCATTATGGAGTGCATTGTGAGGTTTTCACTGATCACTGTAGTTTGCAGCATTTGCTTAAGCAGAAGGATCTGAATTTTTGTCAGAAGAGGTGGTTGGAGCGTCAGAGGAGGTGGCGGATGCCCTGAGTGGTAGAGCGGAGAGTTTAGGAAGTTTAGCCTACCTTCCAGTAGCAGAGCGACCTTTAGCACTTGATGGTCAGACTTTAGCAGGTCAGTTGATGAGATTGGATCTATCAGAGCCTCTGCGGGTATTGGTTTGTGTAGCCTCCAGGTCTTCTCTTTATGATCAAATCAGAGCACGCCGGTATGATGATCCACACTTGCTTGTTCTTCAGGACAGGGTCCGTCACGGTGATGCCAGGGATGTGTTTATTGGTAATGATGGGGCATGAGGATGCAGGGCTAGATTTGCGTGCCCAATGTGGATGGGCTTCAAGATTTGATTCTAGCTGAGGCCCATAGTTCGCGGTATTCCATCCATTCGAGTGCCGCGAAGATGCATCAAGATCTGAGACATCATTATTGGTGGAGGCGGATGAAGAGAGATATTTTTGAGTTTGTGGCTCGGTGTCTCAAGTGTCAACAGGTCAAGTATGAGCACCAGAGGCCAGGTGGACTGCTTCAGAGATTTGATATTCCGGAGTGGAAGTGGGAGCGGATCAACCTGGACTTCGTAGTTGGGATCCCACGGACTTCAAGGAGGTTTGATGCTATATGGGTTATTGTGGATCGACTGACCAAGTCTGCGCACTTCATTCCTATTGGTACTACTTATTCTTCGGAGCGGTTAGCTGCGATTTATATTAGGGAGATTGTCCGATTGCATGGGGTTCCAGTTTCTATCATTTCTGACAGAGGTACTCAGTTCACATCTCAGTTCTGGAGAGTCGTGCAGAGAGAGTTGGGTACTCAGGTCGAGTTGAGCACGACATTTCATCCTCAGACCTACGGGCAGTCGGAGCGCACTATTCAGATTTTGGAAGATATGTTGCGTGCATGTGTCATTAATTTTGGGGGTTCATGTGACCAATTTTTTCCACTCATGGAGTTTGCATATAATAATAGTTATCAGTTGAGTATCCAGATGGCTCCGTATGAGGCTTTATATGGTAGGAGGTGTAGATCTCCGATTGGTTGGTTTGAGCCAGGTGAGGCTAGGCTATTGGGCACAGATGTGGTTCAGGATGCGTTGGGTAAGATGAAGTTGATTCAGGAGCGGCTTCGCACAGAGCAGTCTAGGCAGAAGAGTTATGCGGATCGGAAGGTCCGAGATGTGTTTTTCATGGTTGGGGAGAAGGTACTGCTGAAGGTGTCACCCATGAAGGGTGTTGTGAGGTTCGGGAAGAGGGGAAAGTTGAGTCCCCGATTTCTTGGGCCTTTGGAAGTGCTTCAGAGGGTTGGGGAGGTGGATTATAGACTTGCCTTTCCTCCCAGCTTATTAAGTATTCATCCGGTGTTCCATGTTTTGATGCTCCGGAAGTATGTTGGTGACCCATTCACGTTTTGGATTTCAGAACGGTTCAACTCGAGGGTGATATGTCATATGAGGTAGAGCCAGTGGCTATTTTGGGTCGTCAGGTCAGAAAGTTGAGGTCTAAGGATATAGCTTCAGTGAAGGTTCAGTGGAGAGGACTGCCGGTGGAGGATGCCACCTGGGAGATAGAGGGGGAGATTCGGGATAGATATCCTCACTTATTCGAGACTCCAGGTATGTTTCTAGACCAGTTCGAGGACGAACGTTTGTTAAGAGGGGGAGGATGTAACGACCCGGTCGGTCGTTTCGTCAGATTAGTTCCATTTCCTCCATTTCTGATTTATCATATATTTCTTAGCCTGTTTATGTTGTGTTGGGTTGGATGGTTTGGGTTCGGAGTGGTTGTGGTAATAATTGAGACACTTAGTCTATTAAATTAGCTTAATAGTTGAAAAAGTCAACTAGGAGTTGACTTATTGGTAAACGACCCCGAAATTCGGATTTTATGGCTTGGATAGCTTCGTTAGGTGACTTTTTACTTAGGAGTGTGTTCGAAATGAAGTTTTGATGTCCGGTGTAGAATTAGGCTTGAATTGGCGAACATTAGTTTTTGGCGATTTTCAGTCAGCATTGGAAAATAGGCTATCGGGGTCGGAATGGAATTTCGGAATTTGGAGCAGGTTCGTAATGTCATTTTGGATATGTGTGCAAATTTTCAGGTCAATCGAATGTGTTTTGGTTGGTTTAATCATCATTGAAATTTAGAAGTTTCAAAGTTCATAGGCTTGAATTTGATGTAATTTTGGTGTTTTCGTGTTGTTTTTGGTGTTTCGAAGGCTCGACTAAGTTTGAATGATGTTATGGGGTGTGGTGGTATGTTTGGTTGAGATCCCGAGGGCCTCGAGTGTGTTTCGGTGGCTAACAGACCCAACTCTTAGGCTTAGAAAACATGGCAGATTTTGCTGGTGTGAGTTTCTGGTTTCCTTCTATGTGATCGCGTAGGCCTAGCTGGGGATGGCAGGATTCTTGTTATATGCGATCGCGTGGTGGAGGTTGCGATCGCGTAGAGTTGAAGGGGCGCGTGGGAGGCTGAGTCGTTGTTCTTCGTGATCTCGTTTTATGTCTGGTTGAATCACAATCGCATGTGAATGTCTGCGATCGCGTAGTGTAATTTGATGGGGCAACAAGATATTCTTCGCAATCGCGTGGGATTTTCCTCGATTGCAGTGAAGAAGAGGCCTGGGCAGAACAATTTTTAAGTTCTAAATTCGGGGATTCTTGGCCATAACTCAATATTTTCATTAGAGAGCTCGGGGAAGGAGATATTGGACGAGCTTTTCAGTGGGGTTCTTGTGGTAAGTGTTCTTCAATAATTCTTTGTTCAATTTCATGAATTTGACTTGATTTCCACCATGCAGTTTGAGGAATTGAAGTAGGAAAATTGGGAAAAATGGGAAGAAAGTTTTGAAAATTCTTTTGGTGTTTTGAGTGGGAAATTGAGGTTGGATTTTGGTAAATTTGGTATGGGTAGACTCGTAAGGGAATGAGAATTCTACTGATGTAAATTTTATCGAATTCCAGACGTGAGCTAGAAGCTCGGGTTTGGCCGAATTTTGAGAATTTATGCTAAAATTTGTATCTTTCGATTGGGTTTTGTTCCGTTAGCGTATATTGATGATGTTAATATAATTTTGGTTAGATTCAGAGAATTTGGGAGCCAATTCTAGGGGCAAGCGCATCATGGAGTAGTTTTTGGGTTGTTCTGAGGCAAGTAACGATTGTAACTCTAAACCTGAGGGTATGACACCCTGTTATTTGATATTGTGCTGATAAATAAGGTGACGCACACGCTAGGTGACGACCGTGGGGGCGTGCACCGATAGGGATTGTGACTTGGTCCGTCCCGTAGCGAGTATTAAGCCGCGTATTCGATTTGAAACCTTATGATATCCTGTACTTTAGAAATTTATACTTGTATCTGGGCTGTGAGCCATGATTGGGACCTTGTGCCGGCCTGTTTAGGCCCTTAGGGGTATTTTCCATGATTGGGGCCTTGTGCCGACCTTGTGAACTCAGTCATTGTTTCCTAATTGTTTTTATTTTTACTGTTATCACACTGCTTTGAAAACTTTGAAATGTATTTTGGGCTGAGTCCCGCAAGTCGAGATAAATTGCCCAAGTGGCTTGTGAGGGTGACTGAGTCAGACCGAGAGCCGAGTATGTGAGAATAGTTATGGGGTCGGGCTGCGCGCCACATCAACATAGATTATATATATACGGATCAGGCTTCACGCGCAACAATATATGTATATATGGATCGGGCTGTACGTCGCATCAATATACATATTGGATCGGGCTGCACGCCGCATCAGATACAACGCTTGGGTTGAAGGACCCCTCCAGGAGTCTGTACACCCCCAGTGAGCGCAGTCGACTATTATATGTATCGGGTTGTACGCCACAACAATATGTGTCATATATGGATCGGGCTGCACGCCCAACAGTATAATTACATATATAAAAAATGTAGTAGAGCAGGCTGCCCGCCGCATCAATTGTGTGTTTTCATGGTACTTACTGAGTACGAGTGTTATGTGAGAGCATGAGATACTGATAGTGGAGTCACGAGTGACTAAGAGGCTTGCCCGAGAGGCTTTATTGTGAGTGATACTATGCCCCAGGGGCTTATATTCTAGTGTTATGTAAGAGCACGAGATACTGATAGTGGAGTCACAAGTGACTTAGAGGCTATGCCCGAGGGGCTTATATTCTATGAAAATGTTGTTTTCACTCTTCTTTACATTGAGCCTCTGATAATAAATGCTGGATAAAAGTTTTCATATAAGGTTTTTAAAATGAAAAACCGGGGTTTTATGAAATATTCGGAATTGTAGTTTTCCTGACTTGATTTATTCATTTCCACTGTTATTCATTATATGGATTTACATGATTTAAATGCTCGTCACTACACTCAAGTTTTTAGTTACATTGATTACTTACTGAGTTGGCGTACTCACGTTACTCCCTGCACATCTTTGTGCAGATCCAGGTACCGGACCATCTAGCTAGTTGATTTCTGGACGAGTTTGGAATTGTTCGAGGATTGAGGTAGCTGCTCAGCGTCCCTAGATCACTTCCTTTCCTTCCCTCAGTTTATAGTTTCTTTTGGTATTTTGTACCTCGGACTTTTGTTGTAGCAAGTCACTATTGTACATTGTATTTTCAGTCTTAGATGCCCATGACAGTTGGCTCCAAGTTTTGGGAAGTGTATAATTTGTTCATCTCTTTTTGATGTTTTTAAAATCTGCTAATTTTTGGGAAATTATGGGATATATTAATAACATGAAATGGTTGGCTAGACTAGTTCCATGATAGGCGCCATCACGGCAGGTTTAGGGTTAGGGTCGTGACAGTGGCCCCATACCATTTTCTGTGGTCTGCATTTGCTTTTATGGTCGCAGATGGAATTCAGCAGACGTCACTGTTCTTTGTACTTTTCTTATTGATTTTTCTGAGATGGAATATCTCGTCTTTCAGTTAGATTTCTTGTTGAGCTCACATTCTACATCACACATGGAATTCACACATTTTCATTAGATTTGGGAGCAAAAATCACTACTTTCGGACTAAAAACTAAATCAAGAAGGTACTAATAAGTGGTTAAAATCTGTACTTATCAATTGTACCATGTTATTTCCTTGACCATGCCTTCCATTCCTTAGATAGATTGCTTATTCTTTGACTAGTTACTTTCAAGTTATTTCCTATATTGAATTGTTGAGATTTTGGGTTTTGAGAATATGGAACTTCTGATTAGTTGTAGGCTCCAATTATGCAAATATTCTCGTATGACGAGTGGAATTCAATACTATCGTTGAATCATATTTACTTCCCACCTTGCTTGATATTTATGTTGTTGTTGTTGTTGTTGCTTGGTGAGGAAGAGTGAAAAGCACGAAGGATGTTGTCGTGGCTCATATGCATATTGATGGCATTGATTGAGTGAATGTAAGGTTAAAAGTATGAAGGGTGATGCCGTGTACATGCTTATTTATCATGAGAGGTTAAAGAACAAAGGGTGATACTGTGCATATGCATTTCATTATGATCATGTGAGGATGAGGGTAAAATTACGAAGGGTGATGCCATGCACTTGCATTTATGATATATGGTGAAGAAGAGAGTAAAAGCACGAGGGGTGATGTCGTGCAATTTGCTGATTCTATTGCCTTGATCTTGATAATTGAAATGTGAACTTGGCTTGATGTTTTCAGAGTTATTGAGGTTTACTAGGTGATTCTTATTTATTGTTCCACTTATTGCCCCTTTCCACATGTCCCAATCATGTTGTTACTCTTGACGCATTATTTGTTATTATGTTGCTTTATGTATAAAACTGCACATATTTTTAGTAGGTGTCTTGTCTTAGCCTTATCACTACCTTGTCGGAGGTTAGGATCGACACTTATTGAGTAGATTGAGTCGGTTGTACTCATACTACACTTCCGCACTTCTTGTGCGGATTTTGACATTGGTACCAACGGAGTCCCCAGAGGTCCTTAGCGTATACCAGACAGTGATTCGAGGTAGAGCTGCATCCCGTTTTCTAACCTTGGAGTCACTTTATGCCTTCTTGTGTTGTTTCCATTTTATTTCAAACAATGATGTATTTTATTCAAAACTCTGTTAGCTGGATCTAGACGCTCATGTACTTGTGACACCAAATCTTGGGGTTGTCACGTTTATAATTGGTTCTAGAACTGATTATGTTATGATACAGTTACTTGCGCTATGTTATTCGTTCAACTGTCAAATATTTACTACTTTATTGTTTGCATTATCATGTTTTCTTATTCTTTAACTCTATTTGTGACATTTGTGGATTTTAACTCTAGTTATTTTGGCACGAATTCATTTATGGAGCTTTGAATTGGTTGCAATTTTTTTTACCAAATTATTAATCGAAAGAGAAATATTTTGGGTGATTATCTATTATTTTATTTGGTTTAATTTAGCAATTCTTATAAGTAATCGAAAGAGTTTTTTGAATTGTTGATTAACCCAAGTTAGGAGAATATTCGAGAGACATTTTCTTGAAAACTAGTTTATTAATGTATTCTTGCATACATTTTTAGTGCTTTATATTAGCTCATCTCGTAGAATTCAAATTTAATCGAGAGAGGAGTCTTGACTATATGATTGAACTAATAATCTAGTGAGTTCTTGAGAATCATTAGAAAATTAGAAGTGAATTTAACTAGAGTTAGATCCTGAATAGATATCTTGCACCTATCCTGTCGCGACCCTTATTTCTCCCATTGATTATTTCTGTGTTGCTCAACTCTTGTCTCTCCATGATCAATTATTAACTGCTTTAGTTTAATAGTTAGTTTAGTTCATAATAATTCCAATCAAAGTGTTAATCATCCTAAATATGTTTAAGCCAGAAATTACTTGAACATTATTTAAATCGAATCCCCGTAGAGACGATAATTAAACTATATTATCTTTGGCTAGCGAGCATTAATTTCATGTTGTGTTTTGCGCTCGAAAAACTAAACATGGTAAATATAGTATATATGTTTGTTGTGTCACATAATTTTTTCATTTGAAAAATAACATAATAAAAAATGATCAAAATTTTATTCACTTTCTTATGTTGACATAAATATCTGGATAAAAAGACTTCTAATTTAAACATGTTTGATACCTGTTTTTCCATCTTTTTTACTTTTTCGAACTTTGGGATATTATCTTGGAGTGCAATCGTTATAACTTTAAAACTACACGATAGTGTTCTGAAGTTCAAAATTGCAGAACAAGCTAAAAATGAAAATTATTCTGGAGTTCAATTTTTGTAACCTAAAATTCCAATATATTATCCTGAAGTTCGCCTATTAGACTCATTGTCCAGATCAAACTCTTTTTCTTGAATACTCAAGTTCAAAAGAGAATGTAAGACTGATCATATATAATCTTACTTAGCGGCAGATCCAAAATTTAAATTTTTTGGGTTCAACTTTTAAGATTTTTAGCATTGAACCCACTATATTGTTTAAGTTATGAGTTCATGTCTACTATTTATAATTGTAACGATCTGATCGGTCATTTTGTGTATTTAAGCCGCATTTTCCCTTTTGAAGCTTCTCGTATGTGCATTTTTGGTTTTATGACTTCGGAGCATGAATGGTTTTGTTCCAGGAAAGTTTCAGATTGAATTGGAAGTGTTGGTTCTTAGTTTGGAAGCTTAAGTTGGAAATGTTGACCAAGATTTGACTTTTGTGAGAAAGACCTTAGAACGGTATTTTGATGGTTCTAATAAATTCATATGGTGATTTTAGACATAGGCGTATTATCAGAATTGAATTAAGAGGTTCCTAGGTTGACTTGGCTTTTTTGCCGAAAGTTGGCAATTTGAAGGTTTAGAACTTTCCTAAGTTGACCATGATTTGACTTTATGGCTGTCGGGCTCAGATATTAGTTTTAGGACCTGGAAGAGGTCTGTTTTAACTTGTCTGCAAAATTTGGTGTCATTCTGAGTTGGTTTGGTAGGAATCAGACGCTGGGTTAGATTTTAGTGATTCTTGAGTTTCATTGTGAATTTTTTGTGTTTTCGTGTCCGATTAATGGTCCCAAATGTTATTTTGAGCATGCGAGCGAGTGCGTATGATATTTTTAAACTTGTGTGGGTGTTTGGTGTGAAACCCCAGGGGCTCGTGTGAGATTCAGACGTGTTTCAGATTGGTTTAGATTTGTTTTAGGTTGCTGGTGTGCTAGTTCTCAAGTTATTGCAACTCCGAGCACCGGCATCGCAACTGCGAAGTGGGAAATGTGATGACCCAAAAAAGTCATCTCTCGTTTTATAAGTCAAAACTGTGTTCCGAGGCCATGAAAACCTCCTTTTTTTCTCACCTAGTTTTGCATATGCAGTCCGGACGTATATCCAGAAAGCTGTTATAGGAAAAATTGAGTAAAATGCTAAGTTTCTTTTAAAATAGTAAGATATGTGAAGTATATTACTATTTAAATGAGTTGAGTGCTAGAATTAATTATATGTGTAGTTAGTTAAATAGAAGATTGTAGGGTAGACTAGAAATTTATTAGTACTATTGACTAAAATAGCACGTGGTCATAAGTCATAGGATGTGCACAAGTGCTAGTAAGTGTCATATATCTCTACATGCAGAGATATGTGGTGTCTCCATGTAAAGAAAGGTTGGCCAAGGGATGACACATGTAAAGAGGAACTTCAATGGGCTTCCACATGGAATTAATTTGGCCAAGGGTGGAACTAAGTATCATAGCACTTAAAGTGGATGGCTAACATGTGTAAAGCTACTTAAAGTGCATGTATAACATGTGTAAAGTTACTTAAAGTGCACGGTTAACATGTGTAAAGTTATTGATGAGTCATTTGGTAAGCTTAAGTCTCCCTAACGTGGCAGCAATTCAAGCTCAACATGGTGACTCTTAAGTGCATGAAATAGGTGGAAAAAGCTAGTAAACTTAGTGGCTTAGTCATCCCAATAGGTGGAGGCCACAAACTATGATTTTAAAAAGACTTTCATTTTATGTTTTTCTAGCAAACAGATGAAAGCTTCAAAGAGTGATTATAAATTCATATAGTTCCATTCTCTTTCCCATCTCTTAGAAACATTACCGTCCAAATCATAAGACAGCAGAGAAACATTACAATCCAAATCATAAGAGAGCCTCAACCAAGCACATAAGAAACGTTATCCAAATCACTTTCTAAGCTAAAGAACATAGCAACGTTGTTGCAAAGCTCTTGAGGAAATGTTTCGGCCATGAATTTCTTTGCATACGCAATGTGATTTCGTTGAGATTTTTATATGACTTGTTCCATGTTTTGTCGCAATTAACGTGTGTTAGAAGATTTTCAAGAGAATCGACTCAAATACAAGTGAATTGGAGGAAAATTCTAAAGGGAAAATGGTAATTGAGGCTTGAGTTTGGACGTGGAATTCGAGGTAAGTGTTTGGCTTAACCTTAGCTTGAGGGAATATGTACTGTGTCTTATTTGCTACGTGTTAGTGTTATGTTTAACATATAGGTGTGGTGATGAGTATCTATACATTAGTGTCAACCATGCACGTTAGTCGAATATTGTGATTTATGTGATTTTTCATTAAGCACTACTTAGGTTAAATTTGATAATTATCCATGATGATAGAATTTCATTGGTATTTCCTATTGTTGAGTATTGGTTCAAGGTAAGAATTTCTACATGAAGTTAAACAACTAAGTGATATTGGTTATAGCTGTTTCCCTTGCCGAGATGATATTGATTGCAGAGTTATTTTCCCTTGCCGGGACGTTACATTTTTTATTATTGTTTATGTTATTGATTTTCTTGACGGATTGTTGTTATTGATTTATTTGGGTGAGGAAGAGTGTTAAAGCACGAAGGGTGATGCCGTGTATGATATTTTGAGAGAGTGTAAAATCACGAAGGGTGATGTCGTGTCATATTATGAATTAAAAGCACGAAGGGTGATGTCGTGCCGTTTATATTGATTTATTGTGAGGATGAGAGTAAAATAACGAAGGGTGATTCCGTGCATTCTATTTATTATTTGGTGAGGATGAGAGTAAAAGCACGAAGTGTGATGTCGTGCACTTGTTTTTGTGCTGTTACTTCTGTTGTTTAAATTGACATCTAATTTGTTGCTTTACTTCATTATTTTCAATACTTGATATTTCCTCCCCTCAGCATGTTCCCCTTTTCTTTGTATTTAGCTGCTTATTTCTTGTTGTTATTATTGTCTCGGTATATGATTAAATTGCACAGGTTTATTTGATTGTCGTATCCTAGCCTCGTCACTACTTTGCCGAGGTTAGGCTCGAAACTTACTCATTACATGGGGTCAGTTGTACTGATGCTGCACTCTGTACTTTTTGTGCAGATCCCGGTCTCGAACCTTTCGGACCATAGATCGAGGTAGCTGCCTTCAGTTCAGTGGAGATCCCGAGGTAGTCCTACAAGCGTCCGCAGCCTTGGCATCACCTTCTATCCTATTTCTTTCCTGTCTTACGCATTTCTGAGACAATAGTATTTTGTCTGCTCGGACCTCTATTTGTAGTATTCATAGACAGTCTGTGAAATTGTGACACCAAATTCTGAGAATTGTTATTATGGATTTTGTAATAATATTTAACTAAGCCGTTGATCTTGTATGTCACTGACTAATTTCTAAAAATAAAGAAACAATAGAGAATAACTGATAACGTTGGCTTGCCTAGCGGGTTCAATGTTAGGCGCCATCACGATCCCGACGGTGGAAAATTCGGGTCGTGAGAAGTTGGTATCAGAGCACTAGGTTGACTAGGTCTCACAATTCACTGACAAGCTTAGTAGACTCTAAGGTATCGGTACGGAGACATCTGTACTTATCCCCAGAGGCTACATAGTTTAGGAATGACCTCACATCTATTCTTCCCTGTCGTGCGGTTTTATTCCTCAATGCTAATTAACTTTCTACTCTATTCTCTCGCAGATTGCGAGAACACGTGCTTCTTCATCCACTAATCAGTAGCTGAGTCCCTAGTTGCAGCTCCTACGAGGGGCGGAGTCCGAGGCCGAGGCAGGGACAAAGCTCAGCCCAGAGAAGCAGCCCTAGTGGCGGAGCCTCAGGTAGAGTTTGCTAATGAGGTTCCTGCACAGACAATCCCTGTTGGGCCAACTCAGGTTCGCGAGGGTTTTATTGCTACCCCAGTACTCTAAGATGCTCTGGTCTGTCTAGTGGGCCTCATGGAGAGTGTCACTCAGGAAGGTTTACCTCCTGCATCACCAGCCGTCTCTCAGGCTGGGCTCAAACTCCCGCTACTCGCACTCTGGAGCAGTTGGCTCCTCAGTTTCAGGCTCCAGCAGCTTAGACAGCTGGGGTATTTTAGCCGGGTGTTGTGGCTTTGACCGGTGATGGAGCAGCTATGTCTGCTAATGCTTTGTGGAGATTGGACAGGTTCACCAAGATGTTTACTACTATTTATAGCGGTGCATCTTCAGAGGATCCCCAGGACTATTTGGATAGTTGTCACGAGGTTCTACGGAACATGGGGATAGTGGAGACCAATGGGGTCGACTTTGCTACTTTTCGTCTGTCAGGTCCAGCCAAGACTTGGTGGAGAGATTATTTTTTTGGCTAGACCAACTGGGTCACCGGCTTTTACTTGGGCCTAGTTCTCCGATTTTTTTCTGGAAAAGTTCCTTCCTATCACTCATAGAGAGGATTATCAGAGGCAGTTTGAGCGTCTCCAACAGGGTTCTATGACCGTCACTCAGTATGAGACCAGATTCATTACCTTGGCTCGTCGTGCTATTATGATACTTCCCACCGATCGAGAGAGGGTGATGAGGTTTATTGAGGGACTAGCTCAGCCGATCAGATTGCATATGGCTAGAGAGGCATGGAGTGATATTTCCTTTCAGGATGCAGCCAATGTGTCCCGACGAGTCGAGATGGTTCTATCACAAGGGAGTGGTCAGGGGTCTCACAAGAGACCTCGTCATTTTCGCCGGTTCAGTGGTGCTTCATCTAGAGGCAGGGATTCTTTTGGTAGGGGCCATCCTCCTAGGCTATTTCATTCAGCACTTCAGGTTTCTCGCAATGCTCCAGGTGGCCGTGGTTCCCACATGCAGTATTCTGATCAGTTGCCCTACAGTGCACCACTAGCTCCTATCAGTGCACCGCTGCTCCATAGTTTTCAGGGTGGTTACTCAGATCGTCAGGGTCAGTTTCAGGGCCAACAGTCTCAGCAACCAAGATCTTGTTATACATGTAGTGGTCAGGGCCATAATTCTAGATATTTCCCTCGAGCCTCGAGCAGTTCCCAGCACCAGGGTTCTCGTGCCATGGTTCCAGCACCAGGTGTTCCACCGCTCGCTCAGCTAGTTAGAGGTAGGGGTCATGGTGTTAGAGGTAGAGGTCAGGCCGATAGAGGTGGAGGCCAAACCGCTAGAGGTAGAGGTCAGCCAACAGGAGGTCGTCCCAGGGATGTAGTTCAGATTGGTGGGGCTCAGCCCCGATGCTATGCTATTCCAGCCAGACCTGAGGCTCAGGCCTGCGATGCAGTTATCACAAGTATGGTTTCAGTTTTCAGCAGAGATCCTTCAGTTCTATTTGATCCAGGGTCCATATATTCCTATGTGTCATCTTATTTTTCCCCTTATTTGGTTATGCCTCGTAATTCTATGAGTTCCCCTGTATATGTGTCTACACCGGTGGGTGATCCTATTATGGTAGATCGTGTCTACCGTTCGTGTGTAGTGGTTATTGGGGGTCTGAAGACTAGCGTAGATCTTCTACTCCTTGATATGGTAGATTTTGATGTCTTTTTGGGGATGGATTGGTTGTCGGCGTGTCATGCCATATTAGACTATCACACAAAGACCGTGACCTTAGCATTTCCGGGGTTGCCTGGGCTGGAGTGGAGAGGGACTCCTGGTCATCCTTCCAGCAGGGTTATCTCTTATATGAAGGCTCAACACATGGTCGAGAAGGGGTGTTTGGCCTATTTGGCATATGTTTGTGATTATAGTGCCGAGGTTCCTCCTAGGGACTCTATGCCCATTGTCTATGAGTTTCCAGAGGTATTTTCTGCAGACCTGCCAGGTTTTCCACCCGACAGAGATATTGAATTTTGCATTGATTTGGTATCGGGAACTCAGCCCATTTCTATTCTTCCATATCGTATGGCCCCGCCAAAGTTGAAGGAGTTTAAAGAACAATTGTAAGATTTGCTTGATAAAGGCTTTATTAGGCCTAGTGTTTCGCCTTGGGGTGCGCTGGTGTTGTTCGTTAAGAAGGATGGATCAATGAGGACGTGCATAGATTATCGGCAGTTGAACAAGGTTACCATCAAGAATAAGTATCCATTGCCGAGGATTGTTGACTTGTTTGACCAGCTTCAGAGTGCCAAGGTATTTTTGAAGATTGATTTGAGATCTGGCTACCATCAGTTGAGGATTAGGGCATCCAATGTCCCTAAGATAGATTTTCGCACTCGGTACGGGCATTATGAGTTCTTAGTGATGTCATTCGGGTTGACAAATTCCCCAACAACTTTCATTGACTTGATGAACCGAGTGTTCAGGCCTTATTTGGATTCCTTCGTGATTATCTTCATTGATGATATTCTGATTTATTCCCGCAGTCGGGAGGAGCATGAGCAGCACCTTCGAGTCATTCTCCAGACTCCGAAGGACAGTCAATTATATGCCAAGTTTTCAAAATGTGAGTTTTGGTTGAGTTCAGTTGCATTTCTGGGTCAGGTTGTGTCAGCAGAGAGTATTCACTTGGATCCTAAGAAGATTTCAGCGGTCAAGGATTGGCCTAGACCTACATCAGCCACAGAGATCTGGAGTTTCTTGGGTTTGGCGGGCTACTACAGTCGGTTCGTGGAGGGGTTCTTGTCCACTGCAGCCCCGATGACCAGGTTGACTCAGAATGGTGCCCAGTTCAGGTGGTTAGATGAGTGTGAGGCGAGCTTTTAGAAGCTCAAGACAGCCTTGACCACGGCACCGGTGTTGGTTTTGCCCACAGGTTCAGGGCCATATACTGTGTATTGTGATGCTTCTCGGGTTGGACTTGGTCCAGTGTTGATGGAAGGTTATTGCATATGCTTCCTGTCAGTTGAAGATCCATGAGAAGAATTATCAAGTTCATGATTTGGAGCTAGCAGCCATTATTCACGCACTGAAGATTTGGAGGCATTATCTATATGGCGTGTCATGTGAGGTGTTCACGGATCACAAAAGTTTGCAATATTTGTTCAAGCAGAAGGAGTTGAATTTGAGGCAAAGAAGATGGTTGGAGCTGTTGAAGACTATGACATCACCATCTTATATCATCCGGGGAAGGCCAATGTGGTGGCCGATGCTTTGAGTAGGAAGTCAACTAGTATGGGCAGCTTTGCTTATATTCCAGTCCGGGAGAGACCGCTTGCTTTGGATGTTCAGGATTTAGCCAATCGGTTCATGAGATTGGATGTTTCTGGGTTTGACCATGTTCTAGCTTATATAGTTGCTCGTTCTTTATTATTTGATCTATTCGGGATTGGCAGTATGATGATCCTCATTTGCGTGTCCTTAGGGAAATAGTGCGGTACGGTAGTGCTAAGCAGGTTACAGTTGGTGATGATGGAGTTTTACGGATGCAGGGTTGTATTTGTGTGACCAATGTAGATGGACTTCGTGAGTTGATTTTAGAGAAGGCCCATAGTTCCCGATATTCCATTCATCCATGCGCCACAAAGATGTATCAGGATTTGCGGCAACATTATTGGTGGAGGAGGATGAAGAATGACATTGTGGCATATGTAGCTCGCTGTTTGAATATTTAGTAGGTTAAGTACGAGCATCAGAGGCCTGGTGGATTGCTTCAGCAGGTTGAGATTCCTGAGTGGTAGTGGGAGCGTATCACTATGGACTTCGTTGTTGGGCTCCCATGGACTCAGAGGAAGTTCGATGCAGTATGGGTTATTGTGGATAGGCTGACCAAGTCCACACATTTCATCCCTGTGGAAGCTTCATACTCCTCGGAAATATTGGCAGAGATCTACATTAGGGAGAGTGTTCGTCTTCATGGTGTGCCCGTGTCTATTACTTCCGACCGAGGTACGTAGTTTACCTCGCATTTCTGGAGGGTAGTCCAGCGTGAGTTGGGCATGCGGGTTGAGTTGAGCAAAACATTTCATCTTGAGATGGACGGACAGTCCGAGCGTACTATTCAGATTTTGGAAAATATGCTAGGAGCCTGTGTTATTGACTTTGGAGGTTCATGGGATCAGTTCTTGCCATTAGCTGAGTTTGCCTACAATAACAGCTATCAGTCGAGCATTCAGATGGCTCCCTATGAGGCATTATATGGTAGGCAGTTTCGGTCGTTGGTTAGATGGTTTGAGCTGGGAGAGGCTCAGTTGTTGGGTACAGACTTAGTGCAGGATGCCTTGGATAAGGTTAAGATCATCCAGAACAGACTTCATACAGCTCAGTCCAGGCAGAAGAGTTATGCCAACCGCCGAGTTCGCGATGTGGCATTCATGGTCGGAGAGCGGGTGTTGTTCGGGTGTCGCCCATGAAGGGCGTGATGAGATTTGGGAAGAAGGGCAAGCTAGGCCCTAGGTACATCGGTCCTTTACAGACTTGCATTGCCACCGAATTTATAAGCTGTACACCCAGTGTTTCACGTGTCTATGCTTCGGAAGTATCATGATGATCCATATCATGTGTTAGACTTCAGCAGTGTCCAGTTGGAAAAGGATTTGACCTATGAGGAGGAGCCGTTACCCATATTAGACTGGCAGATTCGTAAGTTGAGATCGAAGAGTTATCCTTCAATTCGTGTTTAGTAGAGAGATCAGCCTGCCGAGGTAGCTACCTGGGAGTCGAGTCCGATATGCGGAGCCGATATCCCAATGTTTTCCCCGATTCAGGTAGTTTTCTATGTCCGTTCGAGGACGAACGTTTTTTTTAGAGGTGGAGAATGTGATGACCCAAAAAAGTCATCTCACATTTTATAAGTCAACTGTGTTCCGAGGCTTTGAAAACCTCCTTTTTGTTTCTCAACTCGTTTTGCGTATGCAGTCCGGGTGTATATCCGGAATGCTGTTATAGGAAAAATTGAGGAAAATACTAAGTTTCTTTTAAAATAGTAAGAAATGTGAAGTATATTAGTATTTAAGTGAGTTGAGTGCTAGAATTAATTATCTGTGTAGTTAGTTAAATGGAAGATTGTAGGGTAGACTAGAAATTTATTAGTACTATTGACTAAAGTAGCACGTGGTCATAAGCCATGGGATGTGGAAAAGTGGTAGTAAGTGTCATATATCTATACATGCAAAGATATGTGGTGTCTCTATGTAATGAAAGTTTGGCCAAGGGATGACACATGTAAAGAGGATCTTTAATGGGCTTCCACATGACATTAATTTGGCCAAGGGTGGAACTAAGTATCATAGCACTTAAAGTACATGGCTAATATGTGTAAATCTACTTAAAGTGCATGGCTAACATGTGTAAAGTTTCTTAAAGTGCATGACTAACATGTGTAAATTTGCTTAAAGTGCATAGTTAACATGTGTAAAGTTAGTGATGAGTCATTGGGTAAGCTTAAGGCTCCCAAACGTGGCAGCAATTCAAGCTCAATATGGTGACTCTTAAGTGCATGAAATAGGTGGAAAAATCTAGTAAACTTAGTGGCTTAGTCATCCCAATAGGTGGGGGCCACAAACTATGATTTTTAAAAGACCTTCATCTTATATTTTGCTAGCAAACAGATGAATGCTTCAAAGAGTGATTATAAAATCATATAGTTCCATTCTCTTTCCCATCTCTTATAAACATTACCATCCAAATCACAAGAGAGTATAGAAAAATTACAATCCAAATCACAAGAGAGCCTCAACCAAGCACATAAGAAACGTTATCCAAATCACTTTCTAAGCTAAAGAACGTAGCAACGTTGTTGCAAAGCTCTTGAGGAAATGTTTCGGCCATGATTTTCTTTGCATACGCAACGTAATTTTTTTGAGATTTTCATATGACTTGTTTCATATGTTGTCGCAATTAACGTGTGTTAGAATATTGACAAGAGAATCGACTCAAATACAAGTGAATCGGAGGAGAATTCTAAAGGGAAAGCGGTAATTGAGGCTTGAGTTTGGACGTGGAATTGGAGGTAAGTGTTTGGATTAAACTTAGCTTGAGGTAGTAGGTATTGTGTCTTATTTTCTACGTGTTAGTGTTGTGTTCAACGTATAGGTGTGGTGACGAGTATCTATATGTTAGTGTCAAGCATGCCCGTTAGTCAAATATTGTGATTTATGTGATTTTTCATTAATCACTACTTAGGTTAAATTTGATAATTATCCATGATAATAGCATTTCATTGGTATTTCCTATTGTTGAGTATTGGTTCAAGTTGATAATTTCTACATGAAGTTAAACAACTAAATGAGATTGGTTTTAGCTGTTTCCCTTGCCGGGATGATATTGATTCTACTGTTGTTTTCCCTTGATGGGACGTTACCGTTTTTATTATTGTTTATGTTAATGAATTCCTCACCGGATTTTTGTTATTGATTTGTTTGGGTGAGGAAGAGTGTTAAATCACGAAGGGTGATGCCGTGCCGTTTCTATTGATTTATTGTAAGGATGAGAGTAAAAGAACGAAGGATGATGCCGTGCATTCTAATTTATTATTTGGTGAGGATGAGAGTAAAATCACAAAGGGTGATGCCTTGCACTTGTTTTTGTGTTTTTACTTCTATTGTTTAAATTGACATCTAATTTGTTGCTTTACTTCGTTATTTCGATTAATTGATATTTCCTCCCCTCATTATGTTCTCCTTTTCTTTGTATTTAGCTGCTTATTTCTTGTTGTTATTATTTTCTCCATATATGATTAAACTGCACAGGTTTATTTGATTGTCGTGTCCTAGCCTCGTCACTACATCGCCGAGGTTAGGCTTGACACTTACTCAGTACATGTGGTCGGTTGTACTGATGCTGCACTCTGCACTTTTTGTGCAGATCCCGGTACCGGACCCTTCGGACCATAGATCGAGGTTGCTGCCTTCAGTTCAGTGGAGACCCCAAGGTAGTCCTGCAGGCGTCCGCAGGCCTTGGCGTCACCTTCTATCCTATTTCTTTCCTATCTTACGTATTTTTGAAATAGTAGTATTTTGTTTGCTCGGACCTCTATTTTAAGTATTCATAGACAGTCCGTGAAATTGTGACACAAAATTCTGGGAGTTGTTATTATGGTTTTTGTAATAGTATTTAATTAAGTTGTTAGATTATATTTCTTCCGAACTTTTATTTCTGCTGATCTTGTATGTCACTAACTAATTGCTAAAGATAAAGAAACAATATAGAATAAATGGTAATGTTGGCTTGCCTAGCGGGTTCAATGTTAGGCACCATCACGGTCCCGACGGTGGGAAATTCGAGTCGTGACAGGCTAGGAAGCTTCAGGTGTCCCAAATGCCTTGATCGCAATTGCAAAGAGACATTGGTTATGTGCAGGTGGCTTTTACGGACAAGCTACAATCGCAATTACGAAGCCCATGTCGCAATTGCGACATCTATGTGGTCTAACAGGGTTAGCTTTCACGATCCTTGTGTTGCATTTCCAACGGGTCACATTTGTGAGCCCTAAGTTGCATTTGTGACATCTGCAGCTAAACAAAAGGTTGGGATTTCAGGACCTAGTCTCATTTTTCACATTTTGGAGCCCTAGACTTGGTGGGAGGCAATTTTAGGAGGAGATTTTCATGCCAAACTATTGGGTAAGTAATTTTGCCTCAATATTGATTATATAACATGATTATTTATGAGACTTAACATCTAAATCAGAAATTTTGGAGATTTTTGACTATTTTCTGATAAATAAAAATTTGAGATTTGAGAGTCGAATTGGATTCTAATTTTAAAATCAAACACATGTATGGAGCTCTCTTCTCTCTCTAGTCTTGGGCGATTTTATGGAGCTCTAGGCCTCCATGGCCGTAACTTCCTCTCCCCAGCCTTTGGCTGTGGGAGAGCACCCTCCAAACCATAATAACAACACACAAAACCCAACAAACAAGAATCATATGCTGGTCGTTTGATTCACACACAAAACGCAACAAATTTAACAAAGACAACTCTCAAGAAAACTGAAGTTGTTCATGGAATCCCAACTTTACAGTTTACAATGGAAGAAAGGGAAGAATTTGCTAAGGAAGAAGGACTACATCAAGCTATTGTGATCAAGCTCTCTTATGGAACACAAAATCTGGAAGTTTTGAGAACCTTACTGCCCAAGGTTCTTGGGGTGAAAGGTAACAGTTTATTAGGTTTAATCGCACAAAGACAACTTTTGTTGCGTCTTGATCAATATGATGATTTTGTCGCTGCATTAGCACGTAGTGTGAATTATTTCTCATAAAATGGAAAGGAACATCAAGTAAGGATTTTTCCATGGAGTATTGGTTTCAATCCTAACGAGGAAACATCAATGGCTGCCGTTTGGATTTCCTTACCAGGTCTATCACCAGATTTATTTGCGCGTCGTTCTTTACTGTCCATAGCTGCTGGTGTTGGGAGGCCTATCGCAGTGGATAAGGCGACGCAGGTGAGATCGAGACCTAGTACGGCTAGGGTTAGGGTGATCGTGGACTTGTTGGACAAGCTGCCGAGCAAAATTAAAATTCAAAGTATCGACCAAAAAACTGGAAAAATTATTGATGAAGTGCAGGAGGTGGTGTATGATAATTTGCCATTGTATTGTTCTCACTGTAAGTACCAAGGCCATGATGAGAGTTCATGTCGACGGCTCGTGGTTAACACTTATGAGAATGATCAGATTGAAGAAGGAGCTGGAGATAAATATAATGGTGATTTGAGGGAACTGTTGAACGAAAGGAGAGTTTTGAGAAAAGGTGATAACACAGCTGGAGATACAGTTAATGCTACTGGAAACAAAGACGTCACAATTGTAGATGCTCAGGTTGTAAACATGCTTCATGAGACTCATGTTAATCATAATAATACTGGAAATCTGGTGCAACATGAAGCAACAACAGATGTGGATTCTAATCCTAGTAATATTAAGAATGTTGGTGTTGCGCAGAATGATCCAACTGGTGCCCTTGGTAGTGGTGTTGTTTCAAAGATTGATAAATGCCCAATTAAAGCTACAAAAGATGTTCCTGCTAAGTCAGCTTTGGTGACAATCTTAAATGCAGTGAATCCTGTGGTGCAAACCTATGACAAGTTGCATACTTCTAATGCTCCAACTTTTCTGTCAACTGAGGTAGGATTTAAGGTTAATGTTGATGGACCTGATGCTTCAGTTATGGGACAGAAAAATGGAGGTAATGTGTCTTTAGATTTTAAGGATAAAATCAGCAATGTGGAGAAATCACCAGATGTTATGGCTGAGACAGAGTCCTTAGGCAATAAAACGCAAAGGGCAGTCTCAGTGATTAATCGTGGTGATGAAACCCAGACCTTTGGAGTTGAAAATAGAGGAAACAATGGTGAGTATATGAATGATAAAGATGGAAATACAAATTTGATGATAGGAGAAGTGATTTAAACAAAAAGGGAGGAGTGTGGAATGTGGTAAATCGTAGAAAATCAACTACAAAGAATGGGACTTCACCAAAATTTCATAACCAAGGTTTTCGACCTAATGACAATAATGCTGTGTCTAACTCCAATAGTTTCGAAATTTTGGCAGCTGATGGGGA